>VYZP01056514.1:223-72295 GCA_013400635.1 Hypocryptadius cinnamomeus
TAAAATCATCTAAGGAAACCCCACATTTTAAGAAGTACTTTTCTACATCACAGCTCTGCACAGGCAGAACTGGGATCAGCCATCCCTAGCAGTATAAAAGGGCTGTGGACCCTTATCTCATCCCACTTTATCTAACACATCCTTTACAAGCAGTGGTAGCAACACCCTGATGGTTTAAAACTCCCAGTTGCAATAACATTGAATCAACAGCACATCTGGACCAGTCCATGAGCCCTTTGAAAACTTCTAGGGAAGATTTTCAAGCTCTCTTTGTTACATTCACTCGGGTTGTGGCTGTTGTTTAAATTCAGCCTTCAAGGCTTTGGCACTCTGGGGACTTGGTGGAGGCTGGCACGAGTGGCTGCCAGGGAGAGGAGAGCACTGTCCCTGTCTGGGGAGAGGCATGCAGCTCAAACCTGCAGCAGCCCATTCATCCATCCCAAGGACATCATCCCAGCCCCTGCTGCCATTTTTTGGTGCCACTTTACAGCAGGGCTGACTCTGTAATGGGTTTACCAAAATGCAAGCAAGAAGCTGTTAGTCACATTTAAGACCACCAGTGTCCCCATTTGAGACCCTGTTCTCCATTATTCCTGCTACTTGACATGCATTCCCTCTGCCCTGAGACATTCTTTCCATTGAATTTGCAACAGAATGAACATAAAACAGACCTTAAAAGAAAAAAAAAAAGCCATTACGCTGAAATAATAAGAAACAGACAAAGCCACTGCAATTTCTGTTGAATAGGACAAATTAGTGGAATTTAACACACAGCCTGATGAGTACCTCCCACCAAAGGATCAACCATAGACAGATGAAAAGATTAGGAGTAGCCATTGCCAAATAAAAATTCTTCTTGGAGCTAAGAGTAATCCAGTTCCAAGGAAAGTTCCAAGCAAAGACTAAAAGCACTGCAATGCTAGCAGAGCTCCTTGCTTTTTCAGCAAGTCAGGAATTAGAAACTTGTTTGCTTTATGAAGAGGAATGCATAACACGCTTGACCATGACAGGGAAGAACTGGAACAGATCACATCATATGTCCTTTCCACACCTAAGATTTTTAGGATGACTGGGTTCTGAAAGCAGGATGATCCAGATGGTTTTTTGTTAGCCTGTTATCCTGCCCTTGTGAGTCCCTCTTTCCTTCCCTGTACTTTCTCTCAGCTTCCAAAGCACCTTCAATCTCAAATGAGACATGGTCTCAGGAAACAGTACATTATTTCAGAGTGATAAGTTTGATGCAAATTGTAGTTGAAACAGGATAATATTTGAAGTGATCAATTAATCTGGTCAGCATTCTGAAATGCCCAATTATATGGTTAACATAAGCCTGCTGAGAGCTTGAAAGCTGAGCTAAATGAGTAATGAAATTCTCTGGCTTCATGGTTCGGTAAAAATGAAGAAGGGAAGTGGGGAGAGCAGAAATTGTCTTAGGCCAAGAAACAGCAGCATTTCAAAGTAACCCCAAGAGCAGGTTCTTCTCAAAATAAAGCTTTATGTCATTTTTGGCTAGCATATATTTCTATTAATCTTTCAAAAGTGAAACATAATTTAACATTTAAGCACAAGTGAAAAATTCTATTTTGAAATAAGGTCTGAAATTCTTTACCTAGCTCATTTGGTATTTCTAGAGTTCATCCTATTGTCATCTTTAATTCTTTGGCTGAAAATACTCAAATCATGTTAGTCTTCCTCATTTCCTTAAATATTTGTGACCGGGTGAGAGAAGGGACATGGACTCCACAGACCATACTTTTCTTTGCACAAGTCAGCAAATGTTACTAAGATGCCACTGAAGCCTTAAAGACTTCACTCCCAGATGATGTCCACACAGCTGCTGATGCCAACATACAACACCCAGAGGAACACGAAAAGAGAGTTTATCTTGAGTTCCAAAATGACATCTCTCAAAAGTGCTGCACAGTGAAACTACAGAGAGGGAAACTCAAAAAAACCCACCAAAATCAACCCCACATAAATATTTAATTAAACTATTTTTTAAGCATACAGTAACTGAGGTTGGAAGGGACCTTTGGAGTTCATCTGGTCCAACTCCACCCACAGCACAGCCAACTCAGTAACTTCATCTTTCCCATGCTTTTTCAAAGAGAAAAGAAGAATAAGCACCATCACAATGATTTAGAAAGGGATATCAAAAGTCTTTGCGACTTAGATAAAAACAGAGTGTGCAAGTCATCCAAATTAAACACACACACAAAAAAAAAAGGAATAAAATGCAAGCCCCCATAAGTGCTTTCTAGGTTACCTGCTGTTGATTTAACACTCTCCCTTTACAAAACACACTGCAGTCCAAGAGGAGGCATGATATGAAACTTAGACAGGAATGAGATGGTGGCAGATGAATGAAGGCACCTCAAAATTACTATTTTCTCTTAATGTATTTTTTCCTTTCCACTGGTGTCCAAAATGCAGGCACTTGACACCATTCTTTGGATGCTGATAAATTAAACTAAAAAAGGGAATGCCTTTAAATGCTAAGTTTCTCCATGGCTGGACTTTCTGGAAGTCACACTTCTGGCATGGGCAAGTCCCTGAACAGTTCGCTGCTGTTGCAGTTCAGTGTCCCTCGCCCAGCTGGGGTCAGGTGTCTGAGAGGATGGTCCAAGAGCTCCCTGACAAGCAGATATTACCATATCTCCTTAGTCTCTGGGAAGGTCTCTTCCTAAGCCCTACAATTTGGATGTAGTTCTCAAGAATGCTGTATATTACTCCTTTCCAACCATTTTTGCTCTTCTCTCTCTTAAAAAACAAAACAACAAAAAAAACCAAACCAAAACAAACAAAAAAACCCCCACACCAACCAAAAAAACCCTAAAATCTAACAAATCCTAAACTTTTTCTTTCCTTGTGAAACCTGGACCACCATCGCTGTGAGAGGCCAAGAAGCTCACACGTAACATGACAAATTTATCTGTATATTTTAACATTTTAATGTCAACAAAAGTACAAACACACAAAACTTTTGTCAGGGCACCCATGAGAAACATGACAGTCCTCCTGCATGACCTTTAACAGGAATCTCAAGTGCAATCCCTTCATACAAGGTGAGCTGACTGAGCATGAGGGTAAGGTTAAACCAGACAGCCAAAACTCTTCTGTAATCAGGAGAGAGCGACAGGGAACTGCTGAAGGTAATTCACATTGGTGTAAAACAGGGAGAGAACTGAGAGGAAAAGGAAGTGGAGGACAGTAATGAAAGGCTTCTGAATAGGATTTAGGAAACTGGCACAACACCTAATTTTCCTTGCAGCCTTCTAAGCCCTTTAAAAGCAATACTATTCAAATACAAATATATTGAAGGAAACCCTGAGAGTAAAGGTAACACAGCCCTTGGGAAATGGTAAGGCTAGAGCTCAAGAACTGTTCTTTCTGAAAAATTCTCTCTGTCAGATGAGAGATGTACATATATTTGATCAAAAACAAACAAACAATACTCACTGTATATTTTCATATTCTGTACAACTTGCGACTGTATTGTTCAATCCTTATTCCCAATGTAATTAATTTTAGATACTGGAGGAAAAAACCCACTGTCTTTGAACATGAATGGCAGCAGGGTGCACTTAACACTCTCCTTTTCAAACATATCTTTACACTTGACTTAAAAATGTAGAATGGGAGCATAATACCCCATTCACTGCACTATGAATGAAAGGCTCTCTGCACATCTGTTCAATGATATTTAATGCATGGCCCAATAAGCACTGGCATTTTCCACTCACAGATTTGTAGGAATTACACGTGGGCTGCAGTTCTGCTGGCAGATCCTTGCTCCTCTGGAAGGGCTCTGCCCAGTCCTCGAGGCTTTGGTTTCATTCCTGACAGAAATCACCATATGCTTGCAACTCTGGCTAGTTACACTGAGCCAGGGCTGATCATGGCAGTGGATGCACATTGTCCAAACACCATGGAGCATCAAAAGCCACTGCCCAAATTGGCTGTTGCTAGGAGAGAAGGGAATGGCAGGGAAACACAGGAAGCAGAAACATTGGGGTTTTTTTCACAGAGCTAGCATTTATGAGGCATTATCATAAAGTTTACACAGTCATGTCCACAGCCTCTTCCCAGCCCTTTAACTCATTGAAGAGTTAAAGCAGCAATCACAGAAAACAGCAAGGAAGTTCAGAAATCACTTTCCTTATTATATAAAAAACATGAAAAACAAGCACCTTGATTTTTTTACAGTTCTGGACTTGGAAATGCAAAGCACGTAAGTTAATTTTGATTTGCACATGAAAGCACACTCACTCCCCACTTAATCTTTTAAAATCCAATAGGGAAAGTTATTTTACTTCAGGGTAGTAGAAGGACAAGCAATAGAAAAAACTTTTCAAGGCTTATTCCTTGCATTTGAATATTTATGGGACAAAAAGATCTGAAATTTGCGCAGTATTAGTCACACTGAAGAGGTCCAACATAATGACAATGCAAGAGCTAACACAACATCTGCGTGGAAAGAAACCTGACCCAGCATAAGCAATATCTTTCTTGGTTTGTAAAGCTCCCTGTGGACTTCATCCAACATGCTTTGTGGATCTGCTCTCTCTCTATTCCCCTGCTGCAGACTTGCACTCCTCTCAAGCTGGCTGCCTTCTCAGCCCTCTGCATAACCTCAGTGCTGCTTGAGCCAGCTCCTCTGCAGCTCTTCTGTCTGGAGTCATCTCCCCGTGCATCCACACCTGCACAGCTTTCCTCCTCCCTCATCCTCCCCCTCTCCGCTTCATGAATGGCATCACACAGCCTAGCAGCGCCGAAACACAATTCAAGCCAAGAAAAAGAGAAAAACTTTGAAAATAAAGCCACTGGAAGGTGGTATCACCTAGCACACATGATGATGGAATAGGAAACACAGCAGTATAAAAGCAGGAGTAAATGCAGCTTTCAGGATGAGGAACAGCTGAGCAATGAGCCAGCTCAAATCAGCTGCTCTAATCCACACTGCTCACTGCTTGTTATTCTGCTTGGCCCTTTTCTCTTCCAGAAAAAGGCCCTCAGAAACTTTCACTGGATAAACACACCATTTAAATACCAGAAAACTCTTCTGTGTACTTAATGGAAGTGACTTTTGGGTGCTGACTGGCTGCTTGAACAGCCATCCTGGCTACAAAGCCATCCTGCTCCTTGCCCCCATTCCCAAATGATGTGACTGTCACCTGACACCTCTGCCACCCACGTTTGCTGCTCCCTGACTAAAGGCAGATCAATTATTGAGCACCACATGGGCAATGGAGAGCAACCTGCCCTCCAAAGGGAGATAACAACCCTGCAGAACATGAAATAATGCACTGAAATATGGCGATCTGACAGTGGGGAAGAACAAGCTGTAAAAGTGAGGGGCATACAGACAACTCAGCAAAGACTGAGGAGCCCAGCTGAAATATCAGATCTGTACATATACTCATCTTGAACATAACAAATGGAAAAATAATAGAAAATGCTGATTAACATCCCCCTACCTCTGGCTACTTGGAAAAGATCTGTATTACCCTGCTGTCAATGTGCTTTTCACTACACAGCATTACAGATTAATAAAAACCTGCCTTCCACAAAATGTCTAATTATGAAATACTGCAGACAGCCAACCTTGGGAAGAACAGTTGATTTTTACAAATTAGATTTGAATTCACAAAGCTCACACCAATGAATTAAATTGTAGCCTTTGGTTTACTCCAAGCCACCAGGTATGGAAAGTATGGCAGAAACCGTAAATATTTGATCCCTGGGCTCTGCACATTTTGTAAGCAGCAGACATTTCCATAAACCTGTTAACATCTTGAGACAAAGGGTCCCTTATGGCATGTAGGAAGCCTTTCCAATCTGGGTTTTTTTTTTTTTCTTTCTTTCAAATCAAATTTTTGAAAGAACTCACAAAAAGAAAGAAAGTGATATAGCAGTCTTTTCCCATTACCCTTGGTGGTGATCAGGACACATTAAAAGATGTTTTGCTTCACAGAGGTTGAGCAATGGGATGCCTTACAAGGACAGGGAAAATATCAAGTCATTCATATCTAAAAGGCCAAAATAAATTCCACAGTTGCAGCAGTAAAATCTAAGAAATTGAAAAATAGAAATACTCGCTGAATATTTCAAACAAAGGAAATGGAAAAAAAATCAAATTAAAATACACTCTGGAAAGCAAATGGTAACAAGAAGAATCCAAATAATACATGGAACATTTTAATATTATTCAGCCTATTCCAATTGCTAACACTACATTTAAACATGTTTTTTAGACAAGCTACAACTTCACATTGATTTTCCTCTACAAAAAATGTCTTGCTCGTGTCAAGACCCAAAGTTTCAGACAAAAGAGAGAGAAGTGGAGTTTTTTTTAAAAAAAGAAGAGAAACACAAAAGAAACACCCCCACACCACTTTTAACATGACCAGCAGAGAGATTCAGCACTCACTTAAAGGCTTTACCTTGGACCATCTGTGACTTAACTGCTCTTATTCTTTAGTCATATATCATTTATTGCTACATGCTGTGAGGAGCAGGGGAGGGGGGCTGGGGGAAAGGCACTTAATGACAGTAAGCAGAGTACTTGCTAATTTAAATAACTCCCAGAAATGTTCTTATCTACTGAGCAAACATTCCAGTGTTTTAATTAAGCCAAGCAGACAGAGATCAAATGACCATGTATACAGCAATTTATGAGTAACTCTCAGCAGTGCAAGATGCACTTTTGCTCCTGAGGCCAAGCTAGCTTTTGAGTCACTTTTCCCCCCTTCAAGTTAGGATACATGGGGAAAAACATCTGTCAAGTAAGTTGCATGGAGGTTCCTTAACCTACTTTGTTACTTCCTCTATAATTAAATGTAATTAAATGTTTCTAGCATTGAGCTGAGTAGATAAATCACTAAGTTTTGGATGGTTTTTGGGTTGTTTTTTTGTTTTAGTTTGGGGTTTTGGTGGGTGTTTTTGTGTTGCTTGTTTGTTTTTTTTTTGTTTGTTTTTTTTTAATCTGCTGCTAGGGAAGCAGAGCATTGATTAGTAGACATTTCAAAAGATTTATCCAGAATTACCCACAACTGCTCAAAAGAAAGGGTTAAGAGCACAGGAATCAATGTGCACTGCTTTGGCAGGAAGCTGGAGCCCAGACTGAGCTGCAGGGGTGTCCCTGACACAGATCTGCACCACCACAAATGCCACAGTGCCTTTGAACACACCACCAGGCTTCTGTAGCAAGAGGAGTCACACTGGTTTGTTTGCTCAGCATCTGCCACTGCTCCCCATCCAGTGCTAGAATTACACGAGTGCAAAAGGCAAGGCTCAGATGGGCCATCAAACAGCTTTATTATACCTGAGATTGTTCCTATTGATTTAAGAGAAAAGGTTTATCTCCAGAGAGCTCAAAAGGAATAACACATCCTTGGTCACAACCTCTCACAACACCTGGAGTCTCAAGTCAAACTGAGGCAAGCAGCAAGGCATTACCAAATACAAATGCAGGTGAGTGCATCGTAAACCAAATATTTCTCCATGTTATGGAAAACTAAATTAAAAAAAAAACAAAACAAAACAAACCCAAATTAATGCCAATTAGGCATTCTGAAACAAGAGCAGAGAGCTGAAGGTGAAAAGAGATTACATCAAGATTGCAGTCATGCAAAAGTGGAGCAATGCTTTTAAATGACTGAATAAGGAAATGTCACAAGTCTAGTCATACTTTTTTTTTTTTTCACATAACCTGCCAAGTGATCTGTTCTTCATAATGTGAAGAAATGGAAGAATTTTCCACTGCAGAAAATTCTCTGAACATACTTCAGAAATTGACTTCAGCAAGAAATCAGGACAGGATAGACAGGTTCTTCCTTTCATTATTTAATAGCATAATTCTTACCCCCTTCAAAACAGCAAATATACTTTTCCAAAACTGCTCTATTAAATCACAAAACCATTCTGGAATACTCTGTTTCTTAGATATATGTCTGCTCTCCCACATCAGCATAACAATTTCAGTTAAAACCAGTGCAGACAACCTTTAGCAAATTCATGCCTTACAGTTGTCTTTACCTTATCACCAGTCACATAAATAACTGACTTTATCTGAAAGATTTTATTTCAAAAGTCTTTATTTCAAAACAGATCCTAAGTACTTCAGTAAGTCAATCAAAAATGTATAGGAAAACATTCACTATATACAGACCAATTCAAAACCCACAGCTCTACACAAATTTCACTGTGAATACTTCAAAAGCATCAAAATGCAGCCGAACCAGGTGTCTGTGTACATCCAAAGAAGAGGATAAAAAGGAGCCGAAAAAATTACAGAATTATCTGGAACACCAAGACACTGACTCAAGAAGATAATTCACGTTTAGGTTTAAAATTTGGGAATCAAGAATAAGCACCCAAACTCCTTGCATTAAAGTCTCCATAACATTAACAAAAAAAATTCTCTCCCTAAATAAATTTAAAAAAACCCTATTTTAGAAGTAGTAAACTAGATAAAATTTAAGGTTTTATTTCTTTACATTACCAGTAAAAAAGAAAAAAAAATATAAAAAGAAAAGTATCTTAAAGGTTTTATTCTGATTCTTCTTACTTGTTCTTTTAATTACTATCAATAAATTTTCCTTTACACCCTTTTAAAGTTTTAAGCCTACTTTACTCTTCTCTTAATCCTCCCTCATCACAACAGAAAATTAATAAATAGACTAGTAATCACCCAACACTACACCCATCACACTGATTAATACATTAACCAAAAAATCTCAAATTAACAAACCAAACCACCACAGAGAGGAAAGAGCATCATTTCTGTGAGGAAGGGGTCACACATCTCAGTTCTCTAGAGAAGGTGTACAGGACCTAAATAAATGGCCTGCTCACTACAAATGGCTTTGAAAAGATCTGCAAATGCCAAATAATTTCTATAACAACCTTTTAGATCACCACCTCAGCTTTGGACCTGACTTGGAACCTCCTGCTAAAATCCCAATAAAGCAAATTAATTCCTGATTATCACAAGGAGAACTGAAGTTTATTTGCTTTTATGGAGTAAGGATTCTTTTTGTCTTTGCTTTCACTAAGGTAAGTCACATCAGTGACTTGTAACTGTGCTTTCCAAATGTCATTCCCCTGTCTCATGATGTGAGATGGATCACCTTGTGCATGTAGCCTTTGACTCTGATGAAGAAGTCAGTTGGCCTCAGCCTATTCAGCAAAGGCAGCCCTTACTGAGACCAACATATCAAATACCAATCCTCCTGAAAACCTGAACCAAAAATGAGCTTACTGAGTACTGCTGACTAGGGAGAAGGAAAAAAAAAAGAAAAGGAAAGGCAAGGCAGCAACAACAACAACAACTCATCCTTCATGTCATTCCCCCACAGAACATTTTCAGATTTTCAGAGTGATTTGTTTACAAACAGCTACAAGGAGAGGAAAACAAGCCCACCCTGGCCCTCTGACAGGCAGGTTGGTGTCTGCTCAGAACAGCGAGCAGTTTCCATAGGCTGCATTGCATAACAGCACAGGGCTCTGCACTGGACTGAAGGGTGGGACTGGGAGCTCACAGGGAGTATTTGGACATAATTTGAGAAAACAAATTTTCAAGCAGGCCTTTTAAAGAGGCCTCCAAACTTGATCAGCCCCTGGCACAGCCGTTGTTTTATCCAGCCCGAACCAGAACGACGTGCTGATTGCATTTTATTTTTTTTTTTCCTGGGAAGTGAGCAGATCAGTCTGGCACACTGATTCATGGTGTTACTGCACTGGCTTTCCTCAGCTGGAACATTCCTTCTGCATCCCATGAAGGCCTATTAAAATAAGCAAATCACGAGAACCATCTGTGCTGTGCAGAGAGGAGGGAATGGGGAACTGCAGTGGGTTTCCTTCTTGCTGCAGTGTTGGCTCCTTCCTGCCTGTGAGACCAACCTGTGTTACACTGAGAGCTACATCTGATACACAACATTTTGTCTGTTTAGTTAAACTTCCAGTTGCAAAGGAAGAAGAACTAGACCTGGGGTCACATGGGACAAAAGACAGCATCTCTCAGCGGGCTCGGAGAAAGATGATGTTCCTTTCTCTTCCCAACAAAATCTTCATCAGCTGGGTTTTTTTATTTCACTATCTTTTTTTTAATTTCATTATCTTCTTCCACTTGAGCTGACATCCTTTCTTTAGGCTAAAAGCTACTATATGCTAATGAATATATATATATATTAAAAAGAACTTTGTCATTGGTCTTCTAAGAGAAAACTTGCATTTTCCATGAAAACTCACTCCTTATAAGAGTGCCTGCTTTTGGTTTTTGTTAAAATAATATTGTACTAAATTTTCACTCACACCAGCAGAATATTTGTCTGCCCTCTGAGCAAAGTGATTTACTCCTCCACTAGCATCAAAGCAGAGGAAGAATAAGATGCAATTAAGCAATTAAACACACAATGAGGTGATGTGATATACACCCTTACATGAAAGTGAGGGAAAATGGAAAAGAATAAGCATTCATAAAAGTGTCTTTTAAGAGTAGTATGTTTTTGCTTTGAGATAGGTATCTAATCCTCTGTGCCTCATCAGGAGGAAACACTACTTATCATCAAAGGAAGTTATTGTTTGCAGTTAATTAATGACTGTGACATGCCTTGGGATCTTGGAATGCAACATATCATTGCTGTTACATGATGCTGAGCTCTCCTCAATCTGTTAAATATTTCTATTAATGTGGATAACCCAAGTGTGTTGTGATGTTTATTTCAAGCACATTCCCTCTAAGCCATTTCACAATCTTCCTCCAATCCTGCAAAATATGGCCTGAAAAATCTGCAAAAACAGCTATAAAAATATTGACCCTTATTGATCCTCAAATAAAAGATCCACATTCCACAGATATTTTTACAATGCCTCCTTACTGCAAACAGTTCCTGACTTAGTGGAGCAATGTGCTGCACATGAGTGTAATATTCTTTAGAAATTTGGAATGTCAAGAGGTCCCAGCCATTAAGACCAACAGGATTAATTCCCTTCTGTATTAAAAGACAGGCAGTAAAGATCCACATTTTTTACTTCAGACCAAACAACATCACAGAAGATGCCCTTTTTTCTGGCAGGAATGTGGAAATCACAGAATAATACATATTATATGCTGCAATCCTTTCCTGACAGACATACGGACTGTCTCATCAGCCTCTAAAATTTCATGTTTTCTTTGATAATCATCCTTCTCTACCTCAGGGTTTTAAATGGGTTTTATATCCTCTCTTTTAAGAACAAAGGGAGCTTAAACCAAAAGAAAACAATGTTTGTCATTGCTAAGTGGTGCAAGACACACAGAAATATAATTTATGGCAACTAAAAAGATGAACTCAGTCAACATATACATATATGGGAAACACTCAGCTTTGGAGATACAGGAAAAATCATGCCAAGGGTTTAAGAAATAAAGAAAACCAACATATTTCTGTTCACATATACATAAAACTTCTCTTGTGCCTTACGCATTTGCCAACAGAACAAATTGAAATTTGATTGCTAGAACCACACAGCAATGAAGAGTGCCCTAGTCAGAACCAGCATAAAACCACAAATAAAAACCAGTCCTTTGCCAAACGCTGCCTGAAGCCAGGAGGAGGCTAAACCTTTTTATTCAGCAAAGATGAAAAAGGAGGAGTTCTGTTGTGGCTGTCAGAGTGGAGCACATTTCACAGCCAGGCACACAGAGCTGCCCTTGCAGAGCTTCCCAGCCCCATCGAAACAGGCTCGGCTCCTCTCTGCAGCCCAGGATTTCAGGGCACAACGGGACCCCTGATGCCAAAGAAACATCCCAAGCAAAGTCCCTGTCAGGAAGGGAACAGAAAGCAGCAGCTCTGAGGAAAAGCTGCTCTCCCTTCTGCATCCCGTGGCTGCAGAATACAAAATAGTTACCAAGATGGATGGCTACAAGTTGGGAAATTAATTTAACTCTTCAAAGTAGCGTGATAATATATCCCCCGCCTATGACAAAAGCACATGTACACAACCTAATTAAAAAGTCAGTAACAGGGTAATGAGGATGTCAAAAAGCAGTCCTGGAACACACTGCTGTTACCAAAGCCTTACTGAAACCATATTAAAAAGTAAATTATAAATAGGCAAAACCTATTGAATTGAAACCTTCTTCCAATCCAGTGTTTAGCTTTGTCTCTATCTGTACCATTCAACTGCTTGTATTTCTTAAGGATACCAGTGCTATTACCAAAGCCTTACAGTAACTATATAAAAAGGCACATTATAAATAGGCAATCTAAATGATTCACCTTCTTTCAATTCAGTGTTTAGCTTTGTCCCTATCTATACCATTCAATTGTTTATAGTTCTTAAGGACACCAGACATACGACATGGGGATAGTTACACAGGCCTGGCTTTGGTGCCAATATTCTGTCTGTATTGTAGTGTATACACATATCTCAACAGAGTAATGAAGAATTGGTATTGAAAGAGCCATTCTGTTCACTTTAATGAAGAACACTGTGGTCAAGGTTACATAAACTCATTTTCTGCTTATTGGCATGAAAATTAACTTATTTAAAATATCTGCCTTAAGACAAAAATTACTGCCAAAATACAAGAAAGCAGAGTGACTTTAAAATGTACTTCAAAACATCTAGTTGAATTTACCTCTCCAAAGTACTTTTAGCTCTACAATAGAAATTTCTTATGCATATTTTGAATTTCTCAGGTTTTCCCAAAGGTGAACTGCTGCAAGCTTGCTTAGTTAGCAGGCACTGATGTAGAAAAGTCCCATTGTTTATAGAAAAAGCATAAAACGAAGAACAGCACTTCTGACTCTTAGGAAATTGTATTTCAACCAGACTAGTAAGTCAAAAGCTAAACCAACAAGCTGTTGATGCCTATTTCCATAAAAAGTGCTTTTTCTGAATTTATTTTAATACAGAATGGTTAAAAATATCCTCACATGCCCAAAAGAAGGTAAGAGTGTAATGTGATACTGTTGTGTCATGTAACACAGGCTGTGACCTAAGAACATGAGAATGCCACTTAATGGATGCAGATTTGGATCCTCACAAAAAACCAGACCCACTCACTCACCCTGGTTTTCCTGTTCTATTTCCACACAATAATGTTTAAGAGCAAAAACTACTTTTTGATATTTTTTAATGCACTGGGATTATTTGCCTTTCCTCAAGACAGGAAAAAAACAGAAAAAAAAACCACACAAAGAAGGCATAAAATATTGAAATCCAGCGCTCAGAGCCTATGAGTAAAATAGAACAGGTTCTAGCAGAAATCTGCATTTCTTGGCCTTTTTCTGTAATAACAATCACAAAGAACAATACACCAGTTGATTCAGGATACACAAAAGAGCAGAATTTGAGGTATTTCTTTAAGCTGTATCTTCCAGTGCAGAATAGAAAGTCAATCTGCTCATGACTCAGAAAACTTAGTAATTAATCAATGTGTAACCTTGTTTCAAAGGACAAAAATACAGAAATTAAGACTCAAGAAGTTCCTCTATATTTGGCACCAGTTGCCAAAGGCAAGGTATCGAGTGTCATTGTTTTGAGCAAAATATTCAGTAATTCACATCAATTAATTCTGTAACTATCTTGTTAAAGATTTTTATCATTTTTCCTAAATACTGTATTCCATGATCAAATTTCTGTTATAAGAACAAACAAAGATTATACATTTGAAGCTAATATCTTGAGAAGGGATGAAATAGTAAAATGCTATAAACAACTAATTAATGGAACTCTTCCCTACTTTGAAGTAATTCATGCTATTCCTTCGAGCAAAGTATGGAAAAAAATCTGGGTGATAAGGATCAAAGTAAAAGAAAGCCTTTTTCTTCCATCATCTACAACAAAAATATCTCTTGTTTCATTGCCATTAAGTTAGGGAAAGCAACAGGAGTCAAAGTGAGGTGGCACGAGGATGTTGGGGCTTTTTCTGAGTGCAGAAAACAAAGCTGCTGAGCTCAGGAGCTGGCAAAGGGAGACTAAACTCCACATCTTGCTTTGTATGTGCCTTTTTCTTCAGGATTCAATGACATCTGGGTTACTTTTCAGTATTCCAGAGACTGAAAGGATTTTAGAGTAAAGTTTGTGGGTCCTACCTGGGATGGCAGGGAAAATTTTCTGCCCTGGTGAAAAGGAAGGGCATGCAGCACAACCTGAGGGACATCCCTTCAACCCCTACCGTTTGTTTGGTTAGGAACCCTCTCTTCAAATAATCATGGAGAAGTAAAAACCACTTTCTTCCAATAAGACAGCTGGTGCAGGAGCAGAGATGCCTGGCCACACGGGCACAACTGGTTTGTTTTCCTTGTTCCTTAGAGTTCTTTCTGCAGACGCTGTGCCAGGAGCCCCGTAAGGGCTGAGGGACTGCCAGAGGTGGCTGACAGGACAGGGCTTCCCAGCTCCTTTCTCTGGCTGGGCAGAGCTCTCCCTGCCACCAGGCTGCTCCCTGGGACTGCATGGCTCGACCCAGGATCCCTACAAAGCCTTCCCTAGGAAGGGTCATGCTGGCTGCAGCAGGATTCCCACCTTTTACACCCAATTCTAAATACTCCATACCACGAGTGGGCAACAAAAATTCATCTCCCATTGGCCACCCACTTCTGAATCCAGCAGTGACACTGAGACAAGTCTCTGGGCCCTGCCAGAATAGAAACAAAGAGAAGAGTTTCTGGCAGCCACTGAGCCAAGTTCCAGGGCAGCAACTGAGTCGTGACAGGACAAATTAGCCTTGGATTCATCAGTGCCCAACTGCTCTGCCACAGTCATATTTTCTGGGAAAATCCCTTCGCCCAGGATTTCTCTCCTGGGAAGCTGAGAAGCCTCAGAGAAAAAGGAAAACAATTCTTATCTCATTTATTTCTCCTGTGGTTTGCTCCTTTGGAATGTGGTTAGAGATTGTTCATCCAACAGGTGATTGTTTCATTGGTTTCATGTGAATTGTTTTGACTCAATGACCAATCAGGGTCAGGCTGTGTCAAGACTCTGGAGAGAGAGAGTCATGAGTTTTCATTAGTATCTTTTAGCCTTCTGTAAGTATCCTTTCTGTATTCTTTAGTATAGTTTAGTATTCTTTAATATAATACAGATCATAAAATAATAAATTAACCTTCTAAGAACATGGAGTCAGATCCATCATTTCCTTCCTTCGTGTGGGAGCCCCACAAATACAATACTGCTCTATTTAGGACAGTCAGCAGGGAGACAAAACCCCATCTCACCTCCCACTGTTTAACTCACACTGCCTCATGCACTGTGTTAGGGTCTCTCCAGGCTTTCCAGATTTCTTTGGAAGCCCAAGATGGAGTTTTTGTGAATCCTTATCAATAGCATGATTACAAGGGGTGCATACAAGAGGCAAATGGGAAAAAAAAATAAAAGAATACCAGGCTTGATTCATCAACAAGTTAGACCAGTGGTTCTAACCATGCCTTTCCCTGCTGTTCATGGTCCTGTTCTCATGCTGCTACTCTGATTTCAAACACTCCACAGAGCAGCATTTTTACCCTTAACAGCCTGAAATTCCTGGTTCATGAAAAATTAAAAGAATCCCTCTGAGCATGATGGGGAAAAAGCAGTAGGCATGAAACTCTAAACTTAAGCCTTTGTGTAATGTTACTTCAACAGGAAAGGAGTACCTGTGGGATAAAGGATTTTATGCTTGTTGATAAACAAGGGACTTAAGCCAATGGAAGAAAAATTGAAAATAATGGGATGAAATAAAAATGGGACCCCCTGAGGTCCAAACATGAAATCTGCAGGCACTAAACCTCCTATTTATAGAGGTTTTCTGAATGCTCACAGTCTTGGTTAGAGAAACAGCGTGCACCTCCAAAACATCCACAGCTGGACCTGCAGCATATTAAATTTAAGAATCATTAGAGTTAAGCAAGCCAGTTTTCATGAATGCTGAGCACCCATAGTATCCATTAGCTTCTCTGTAAGCCAGAGTGAGGCAAAGTGAGGAACAAAGATGAATACAGCCTCTAGTTCCTCAATGACATGTATTTTCTTCCATGGAAAAAATTCCCACTCGCTTAGGGAACTCCTAACCCTTGGATCAGTTCTTACTGCAGTCTGTCAGCTCTCCTTCCCACCCTGCCAACATCTAATTCTTTGTAGAGCCACAAAGAAACTCTGATGACCTCGATGAAAGGATTCATCCTTTCCTCCTTGAAAGGATTTCAGGTTCTCCTCAACTTCTAGGCATTACAGCAAAACCAAGAGGCAAGCCTCAGGCATAAGGGCCACAGGGAAAGTCAGTGGCCAGTCACTAAACACTTTGATGGCACCAGGCAGAGCCTTCTGACATCCTGCAGTGATAAAACGTGGCCCAAGGAACACACCTGCTGTTGTGTGAGTATATAAATCCAACCCAATTTCAGGCTCATGGCAAAAACTAAATCCATCAAGGGATAACCAAAAAAACCCAACCAAAAAAACCAACAACAACAACAACCACAACCAAATTAAAAAAACAACAAAACCCCATTTTCAGCAGGGTCAGTTCCTGACAGCTTACTCTGCAACTGATTTTGTAGCACTGCTGGTATAAAATGGATAAAATTGCTAGAGAGCACTATTACTCTGTCAACAGCCACCTGAACTTAACATGATAAAGTAACTATGAAACCACAGCCAGCTAAGCACCTTGAATATTGTATTTTCAGAAACTCAGTTTCTGGGTATTTTGTCTAACCACCACAAACAGCTATGGGAATAAGGAAGCAAGTTGTTTTCATTCAGGAAAGAAATATACCTGTCTCTGTCTCGTTACAAAAAAAGCTTCACAGTCCTGCATCACAATTCTGTATAAATGCAGTATCTGCTTCCAAGGCAATTCCAATTCCCCTGACTGCAGCACTTTAATCCATGCAACCTTCAAATTTATTTTCACCCTCCAAAATATAGGGAAGTCATACAGCTTCTCCATTGGCTGGAAAAAGAATTTGAACTTGACTGAGTAATGAGTAAATTCCTGTTTACAAGAAAAACTGGCTTGCTTGTATTACAAAAAAGACACAATTTATAGCTGAGTTAAGGTGAATCCCTGTTTAAGATGTTCTCCAAACTGCATTATTTTGTTAATGCACTCAAAGCATTAGGAAAGACTATACTGGAATGTCTGGAAAATTGATTATCTGATTGTGAAATCCAGTTTGTAGGCAGAAAAATCCTTCTTCTGGGAGAGAAAGAAAATGGACAGCCATAGTACTTCCAGAGGAGGAAGAGGATGGCATTTTGCTTGCCTTCAAAATCAGCATAAGTAAATTAAAACAGTTAAATAATCCATGCTTCCAGCAGACTTGACACAAAAAGCACCGAGTGAAGGCCAAGCCTTCACTCAACTCAACTCAAGGCAACAAGGGTCTTTCTAGACACAGAGAGGCACATGCAAAGTCTGAGAATTAAAATAAGTCCCCCTGCTGAACATGGCTACCCTTGGTGTTGGCACTCAAGAGGAAAAAGAAAACATCAGCAATCATTTCTACAAGACAGGAGCTGTTTTTTTTTTAAGTTTCACAGGAGTGGCTGAATCTCCCAGGTGCTCCAACTCCAGCTGGCACGGTGCAGCTCCATCAACAAAATGCATGGCTCATCTTTTACCACTGCTAGAATTGCCTGCACATGCAAACTCTCCAAAATGCATTCAGATCATCCCTTAATGTGAAAACTGCCCAGTCCTTCAAAGCCATCTGGAAAACATCTCAGATTAGGCAGTAAGGTCCAGACATCTACACTGGTCATATGTTTGGATGTCTGTGTTAAACAGGGCAGTACCATAGCACTGTAAGGCAAAGCCTAAGGAGATTGGTATTAAATAGCTTATGTATTGCTGAAAGAACTAATATTAAAAACCACAGAGATAAGATTAAAAAAGAAAAAAAAAAAGCAAGCTGCAGCTTCAGAATTTCTGGAAATGCCACCAGTCTTCAAGTCAAGGATAGGAAAAAAAGGAATGAATTTGACCTGCATGTTTAGTGAGGGAGATGGAAAGCCAAGGATCAGATAACTTTCCAACACAGCAGAATGTATCTGCAGAAGCTGGTTTCTCACACAAGCCAACATGAATGCTTGGTTTGCAGGCACAAGGCTTTCCAAGTGAAGTAGCTGGAGCATCACAGGAAAAGGACAAAAAAGGCATCAGCTGCTGGTATGACAAAAATCACAGGAACTACCCAAGACAGACTGGCTTGTGGTTTCCTTTGGGTTAGCAGAAATCATAGGAGTGCTTTGCTGATTGCCTTAGAGCATTTGCCAGCAAATTACCACAATGGTTTCCTCTTAAGGATAAAGTGTGTGCTCAGATTAGGATCCTGCATCACTGAGACAGGGAAGCTGTGCTATTGATTTTCATGGTTGTTAGAAAAAAAAAATACAAACCAAATCCTTGGTAGCTGATCTCTTCTGGAGCAAAAACCTTAGCAGCAGCTAAAAGGCAGAGGGCTTTGGAGCACCAAGCTCAAGGAAGAACAGTGTGGTACTTTTGGCAAATGCTATCATTATAAATAGTGACCATAGTAACAAATAGGAGAGGTTTTTTCCCTCTAGACCCTGGGGGCCAAAAAAAAAAAAAAACTCTGGACATTTCTCTGTGTGTACGTATATTAGTATCTGGATGTCATTGCCATGTTTGTGTGTCAGGACCTTACTCAGGGTAATGTATATTCCCATTGATTTCCTGCTAAAAAAGAAAACAACACACACACACACAATTTTTCTGTCTCTGCTTGTTGCCCAAAACGGAACACCTCTAAAAAGAAACCTGAAGAAGTTTTCAGCTGACAAGCAAGGGGCAAGAAAAGAAAGAGGAGGCTACATAACAAATATATAACAAAATGGTAATTGTCTTTTGATGTGTTATTTCTGGCCAGGTTTTCTTCCAAGTACATCTGTTTAGAAACCACAGTTAAATTACTTTACTCTGCAGCTAGCATGGGGGTGGTGGCAAAAAAAAAAAATCAACTACTAAAAATGCTGATAGCTAAAAATGTCTTTGGGAAAGTGAGAGGCAACTTTTAAAAAAAAAGATTACAAGGCTACAAGTCCTTACCAAGTTATAAATCACTTTTCAAGTATACTGTGGCACAGGAAACTCTTCTGTGAAGAAAACAGTGTCTAGATCATGTACTAAAGTGGCACCACATTACTCAAAACAACACTTGTCATGAGAAACTGAGGCCTTTGAAATCTCAGCAGCACTTCAATCTGTGTTCAGCAGAACTGCCTGGACCAACACACTGGTTAAAACCAGGTCCTGTTTGCCTCCCTTAAAGATGTGGGTGACATGACTGAGTAAAATTTCCAGCTTTTAGCCTTGGATCATAGACTTTTGCATCAACTGAAGGTTTAAGAGATACACCCTACAGTGCTCCCACCCTACTCAGGCATCTCTAGTTTGCCTATAGAAAAGCATGACAGAATAATTCTGATTGGCAGGGACCTCCAGAGGTCCTCCAGTCCAGCCCCCTGCTCTAAGAAGAATCAGATTGCCTTAGGTTGCAAATGGGGGTGTGCATTCTNTTTTCTTCCCTAATAAAGAACTGTTATTCCTGCTCCCATGTTTTTGCCTGAGAGCCCCTTAATTTCAAAATTATAATAATCCAGAGGGAGGGAGTTTAAGTTTACATTTTTCATTTCAGGGGAGGCTCCTGCCTTCCTTAGCAGACACCTGTCTGTTCAAACCAAGACACAGATGTCAATGGGAAATACAAGAAAAAAGCATTCTTACTGAAACAATTTCACTACGAAGTCCCCACAAAAAGAGGCCTCAGAGTGATTTAACCTCTTACTTGGAGAAATGCCAACAACCTACTGGGAACCTGTTGGGGAAGATGCTGGATTATGGAGCAGCCAGTGCACAGGAAGGGTTGGAAACCACAGATCTCTTTCTCTGGCCAGTGAGGAGACCCCCTAGACTATTAGGTATAGACTACCCCCTACATCTATTTGGTTCCCATCAGCCATCCCCTTCTCAGCTACCAAAAAATTCCATCAGCTACACTGCACTCATATGAACATATCTGTGTTCTGAATGCATAAAATAAAAGCTAATATCATGATTTCCTCATGAAAATTCACTTCGAAGACAACTCTGCCATATACTCATTGGTCTTGTGTAATATCTACCACACCCTTCAATAAAACTTCCCAAGAACAACCACAGGACAAATAAAATTAAACAGCCCCTTCAAACTCACCATGGTCTATCTGTGAGTCACTCCTAAGAGTAAGCATATTTTTACTGAAATCAGGATATCTTACAATTCTGAATCAATGAGATTTTTTCATTATTTTGCACCCCACTGCCATCCTGCAATGAGGCACTGCTTTCAGATGCAAAAAAATCCTGTGTTCTTGAGCATTGTCACAGTGCTTAATAAAAAAGTGTATGTGGGAAAGCTTTGTGACCTAGAAAGGAGATGTACTGTATGAATGATGCACCAAGCCCAGAGAGTAAGACGTCATTATTCTATTTATAGCTATAGGCAGAGGAAAAATGAGTCCAGTAAAAAGATGAAATACTTCATATACTGCAGGAATTTTTATTTACGTGAACAGATTTTAAAAAACCCCAAAAGACCAAAAAAATCCAGCACCCAAACACAAAGACTAACCTTCTTTGTGGTAAAAAGAAAAAATAAGCAAATTTATAATGATCAAATCTCAGTCTTGGTCAATTTATTCTCTTGTGTATTTAGTTTGCCACATCTCCAGCTGTCTGACACGAAGCAAAAATATTTCAAATCCGTGGTTTATAATTAGGCTATCAAACCCATTTAAAAATTGTGTTCAACTGTTTCCAGTAATTTCACAAGATAACTCAGAAATGCAGTGGGGTTTTTTTACAGCTTTTCTTCAAGAAACACCTATTTTCTTTCCTGTCCTGTGGCTGCACAGTGCCAGGGGCATGACAGACCAAACAGAGGTGTCAGACCAAACCACCACCCTGGGCAGTTTCTAGAATTAAGTTTACAGAACACAATGCAGATTCCACACCTGTGATTTCATTTCAATTCAGATTAGATAAAGTGTAAGAAGGAAGGAAAGGATGACACCAAATTCCCAGGAAATCACAATGTAGGACAGTTTTAGTGCCCATACATCCTGCTGTAACCTCTCAGGTGTTTTTCCTGTTATATTCCTCTTGTGTTGTCTGATCATCAAACAGCATCAACACTGGGTAGAGGAAGAGCTCCCTGAATTTATTACAAGGCATCACTGGAGTCCATTTGGAAGAAGTAACTGTCACCATAGCAAGCACCTCTCTCTTATCCCTGCTCTTCATTCAAACCTTAATTCACATATGTAAAAATCCGAGTGAACTGCCTCTCCCATTTTCACAACATTCTGAAAAATCACTGGCAAGCACAGGAGAGCTCAGGGACCCACTCAAACACATTTAACCTACATACAAAGAGCTAAGGGAGCTATTTCAGGACTGTCATTGAAAGAAAAGAAGGAAAAAGGAAAAAGAAGAAAAAAGAAGAAAAAAAGAAAAAAGCAAAAAAAAATAAAAGGGAAAAAAAGAAAAAAGAAAAAAGAAAAAAGAAAAAAGAAAAAAGAAAAAAGAAAAAAGAAAAAAGAAAAAAGAAAAAAGAAAAAAGAAAAAAGGAAAAAGAAAAAAGAAAAAAAAGAAAAAAAGAAAAAAAGAAAAAATCAATTACCAGTTCTGCCTTTTTGAGCCTCTGGATCTAACAGCTGTAGCTCACAGACTTCCTCACATCACATGTTTATTTGACAGCCCTTTTACGTATTTTAGTCATGGAAAAAACAAAACCTTTGATGGCCATTTCAGCTGTCATCAAAACAACCAGAACCTTGTCTGCTTCCATTCTGCATTTCCTCCTCTGTATTCCCCAGGGACTCACAGCACGCTCTGGAAGATACACCCTCAGACTGCCTTTCCTAGAGGACTTCTGATTTGCAGTAAAATGAGAAGCTGCTGTGGTTTTTAGAAGGAAGTTTTCTGACACACACCTGCAATACATTCCCCCTCCTCTAAGCAGGTTCTCTTGGCAGGATGAAGCTGACAGAAGCAGTGAGCAGGTCTGAGCTCTGGGAAGAAGGGATCCACCAGGAACCTGCTGAACATAACCAGTCACAAAGGAGTAACACTCACAGAGCAGAGGCACTGCCAGAGAAGGGACATGACTTTCTAGTGCCTCACCACAATGAAAATGCCAGTAAACAGCACTATTTACCTTTTTTTACAGCCATCAACAGACTGTCTTAATGCTTGCAAAGGTTCTGTAGCTTCAAATACAGCTCACAGAACCACAAGATGGGAACTCAGGAGAACATCTTGTCCAGCTCCCCAATATTTAGTTGTGATAAACACGATTTTACAGCAGCTGACTCTAATCCTATACTCATTAACATAATCAACACCAACTCCTCACAATCAAGTGAAGGAACACAGACCTGACCAAAGGAGTTAAACACCCAACTCCATAAGCTTCCAAGAGCACCAAAAGCTGTTCTTCATGGATTTTCCTCACCTCTGATTTGCCTGCATTTTTGAGTGGAAGCTATTGTGTGGTTGCGTGCCCGCAGAGTCCCAGCTGGGGGCTGCCAGCTCTGCACCCAGCCATGTGTTGTGCTCAGCTTGCTGCAAAGTGTTTGGGACAGTCAGACCTGAGAGTGCCAGCTCATGGCTGTGGAAAAATACCAAATGGTTACTGACGAGAAAGCTTGGATAAATCGCCAATTGTTCACTGAGTGTTTTGGTCTTGCCTCCCCCTTTTCACTGAGTGTCTCTGTCTTCTCTTACAAAACTACAGCTTTACAGTTAGGACACTTTGTACTTTCCCTCCATATTACTAATTACTGCCACCAAGCCATAAAGAACTACCCCACACCAAGTAATTTTTCCTTCTTTTGCATCATTACGTTCTTGGGTTGGCTAGAGTCCTTTATTGAAAAAGAGGTAACGAAGTTTAATTGTTTCTTATATCTGGTTTATATACACACAAAACCAAACCAGGCATTGTGCTGTTCATGACAGGTTTACTTTACTCAAGCAACAAAGTTAGCAAGTCCAACTTTACTATTTTTTTTTTTTTTCTAATTCATCAGGTTTCAAAGCCGAACAACTTCTTTTAGTGAGAAGCAGCTTAGGACTACACGTAAACAGCAGCGTGAAAATAGGTCAGATTTTGACAAGTCTCTGAGTTACCTCACAAAAAGTCTGTGAGGAAATTGGAGATTTTCTGGGAAACTTACTCACATCATGTTTCCATTACTGAACAAATAATAAAATTATGAAAACAGGAAGGAGGTTTTTCGCTGTAGCCTACTGTATTCGTTTCTTTGTCTCCCCTTAAATTTCCAATGCTCTGCATACTTCTCAGTCCAATAATTTCTAGAATAAGAAACCCCATATTTGACTTTTCTCAGTTTATATGCACAGTATTACAAATCATATGCTGTCATAACAAACAAACAGACAAGTCACCGTGAAAATCTAAGTTGTTTGGTTTGGGTTTTTTTCAACAAGCCAACCAAACCCATTATGGCAAAATAATTTATTTTTCAAGGAAGCATAAGTGGCAGAGTCTAAATGTTCTACCTCTTGTGTTTTTAAACTGAGATGGCTGATACAGGCACATATGAGGTCACAAATTACAGGAACACTTTTAAGAAAGCATCTGGGAATGAGTAACCGTGGCACAAATTGAGCACATGGGAAGATCCCCTGACCTACCAGGAGGACATGCTAGAAAACATCTGGCTCAACCTCATCATTTGTGGAATTCCATGGGAGCACAAGCAGAAATGTGTCCCCTGTCTGCAACAACCAAACTGTTATACCACTTCCAGGACGGATTCATTCAAGTGAAAACAACATGAAAACAAAGCAAGAGGTCCTTTTAGGATATGCAAAACAGGCCAACATCAGAAGGGTAAAAGGAGCCAAGAGCTGAGGTGGGGCTCGCAATTTCCCCTCCATGGGCTCTTCCCAAGACGGGCCACATTCCCCAAATCCATGCTGGCAGGTGCTCAAATGCCAGCCACAAAACAAACCTCACTGGAATCACTGCAAGCCTTCACTTTTTACTGCTGGGCTCAACACTTCAACACAGTTAAGAGCTCTTAAGAGCTCATCTGGTTGAAGGCCAAAGTATCCAGTGTTTTACTCAATCATGTTGATAAAAAGGATTATCAACCACCTACTTAACACACTCTTTTGCAGTGTTTCCATCCCTCTGACTGCTCACCTATTTGTGTTGAAGGTAACCTGTTTTACAATGTATGCAAGTTAATGATTCTCACTAGTGTACAAGGTGTACACCATGTGCTTGGCAGAGATAAAGACCTGGTGTACCCCATAAAGCTTGCCATCAAAGCAGCCACATAAAAAAAAAAAGGAAAAAAAAACAACATAAAGGAAATATGGAAAGTTAAATCAGCAATTTTTTGAGCCCCTCCATCACACAAAACTTAAATACTCCTGCAGAAATATAAGAAGAATCTGTTATAATTTTTTTTTTTGTACTGGCAATTTTAACAAAATCCAGAATACAAGCAAGCAAGGTCTGAACCACAGTATTCCAAGCAAACCTCATTAGAGCAGATTGGGAATGGAACTGTGCCAGCTGAACACTGATCTCCAGAAACACAGCATACATGCACTTCTGTATGACCTTCACACACACTGCCACAGGCTCTACACCTTCAAAAATTCAAACACTGCCTAAGGACAGAAATGTCAGTGTTCACACTTGTTTTGTGGTGGTTTCATAATATAAAATAATTTACTTAGTAAATGTAAATTAATTTTCTCATAAAGTAAAATAATTTGCTTAAGATTTTTTAGGCTTCCCTCCCTGCACTTTGTATAATAAAGCAGGATGCAATTTGATTTAAAACCCTCCATTTTTTGACCGGCTGCCATTTGAAATTAGGCATCTTCTATTTTGTATGGAATGAATGCAAACCAGTCTCATGAAGATGTTCTCCATTCTTTGAACAACCTCCAATGAAACTCAGGTTGGCATCTTTTTGGTCCTGAAATGCAAATCGAAAGATCAAGCTGAACATTTCTTAATTAATTCAACTTTCAGTGCTTTCAAGTCTAAATAAGTTTTACAATAGCTGAGGTTCTGTCTTGAAAATACCTATTAGTGGCCATATCAGAACTACATCAAGATCTTCCCTTACACTTGGAGGAGAAAATAAAGCAAATGCGACCAAATGTATTAGTTATACTTGTGAGTAACATGTGGGAAGAGAGCTTGAAACCCACAAACCCTAAAGATTTAGCTTGATTTTTTAACAGGGGCATTCATTTATATGAAATCATAGAACATTCTAAGTTGGAAGGGACCACTAAGGATCACTGAAGTCCAGCTCCTGGTCAGGACACCCCAAGAATCCCACCACGTGTCTGAGAGTGCTGTACAAATGCTTCTGGAGCTCTGTCAGGCTTGGGGCTGTGGCCACTTCCCTGGGGAGCCTGTTCAGTGCCTGACCACCCTCTGGGTGAAAAAACCTTCTCTGAATAACTTCAGAACATTTATTGTCATGATTTTCAAATTCCTCTCCAAGCTCTAAGATGTGTCATTGGCCTAGAGTTTCTTGGCTTTTAACACTGTAGTTCTGTAGATCTGAGTTCTGATACATGAAGGTTGTATATGATTACTCATGCATAAAAGTGACATTAATCCAAGCTGCTCCAGTTAGAAGCTGTAATTCCAGTAGAGGGAGAAGTCATTAAGTCCCAGATTCAAGGGCATCCCTTTGAGGAACTTCCATAAACTTTAACTACAGGGGCAATAAACACAGAGTGACAGCTCACATTAACTGAAATAAAACACTGAGGTCATTTCTCTATAATGCTTATCAAATTTTATCTCAAGTAAATGATTTATAGTACCAGATAGTACCCATCAGGGCTACTCCTCTTTCTGCCTCACAATCAGACATTCTCTTAAGAGAAGATACTTTTCAAAAAGAGGAAGAGAATCTTCCCTCAATTTGCCAGTTGGCAGTCTCCAATAGATTTGATAAGATAATGCTGCAAACAGACACTGACTGCTTATTTCCACTCTGAGGGACTCAGTGCACATCTACAGGCAAAGAACATTTTTATTTACCTCCTCCACTGGCCTGGCCATACAGAGGTCAGAAGCCACAACCTGCTCTCCTGTCCTGCTCACTTCCAGCACTACTACAGGCTCTTCAAGCATTGTTTTGTTCAACCCAGAGAGGGTGGTTTTCCAGGCAGCAAAGGGACATCGAGCACAAGCAGCCTGTCAAAGACTTCACAAATGGAATCCTGGATTCAGAAGAACCCTAAGGTACTTGTCTTGACACTGAAATGAGCTGGGCCACTGACTTCAACCACAACACTGAACTGGATTTCCTCAATTTGTGCAATGCTCAAAACTCCAGATTATTTTGACAGGATCTCTGGGTAACCCAGGAATGCTCCTCCTCAGTAGCAGTTACATAAATTCACCAGGCATTAATCTTTCCTTGTCTAGGATGAAGCCTGTCATACGATACTGCCACCAAAGCTACTTCTCCAAAGTAAACTCTGTAACTTGCACAAGCTAACACCTTAGCCTGTTCATTTACATTTTGCTTTAATGGCTGTGTCTAAAATTCTATCAGCAAAGAAATTTTAAAAAAACAAACAAAACCCCAAACCCTGTGTTGCACTTCCTTATCTTCTTCATTTACATTTTTCTTTAATGGCTGTGTCTAAAATTCTATCAGCAAAGAAATTTTAAAACACCAAACAAAACAAACAAAACCCCAAACCCTGTGTTACACCCTCCTATCTTCTTCTCTCCTGACCATTTCACTTTACCATGAGGGAAAAGGAGAGTTCTATACCAAATCAGGGGAGAGAGGTGATGAGATCCACCCACATCCTGCAGATAGTCATTGCAGAAACAGCATGAGAACCTGGATGGGAATATTAAAACACTCACTAACTAAAACATTCAAATGCCCACACGTTTTTTCTCCTTCTGCTGTTCTTCATTATTGACACTATATGTGAAACTGCATTTAGCAGCCCTTGTGGGTGGGCACAGGTCATCCTCTGCTTCTGTATATTCCATTTTCCCCAAGAGAGGCTTATGCAATATCCTGATGTTCAAACAATAACGGAGTCATGGGAAATGTGCTCTTGCATGAAAACTTTAGCTGGGGGATGGGATGAGATGGAGAGCTGTCCCATTATACTCACAAGTTTCAATTTAAACCAGCTGTACAATAAAAAACTTCCTGCACTTTGCCACAAAGACACTGAGGATGTTCTCTGAAAACAACTATTTTTTGGGTCCAGAGTGTATATCCACTGCCATGATAACACTGTGAGTACTTCCTGCAAGCTCAGCAGCAGCCACATGGGATTCTGCACAACTGCACCATTTGCCAATGTTGTTCTGCTGCAGAAGCAGGACATGGCTTTCCCTCACCACAACATTTCAGGCTGCTCAAGCAGCTCTCCTTGATGTTAAGAGAAGCATTCCCCAGGGAAACCTCTCTGCAGCCTCTCATCCTTGTGCCAGTGGGAAAGCCAAGCCTGACTCCATGAGCACAGTACACGTACATGCCCAGTCCATACAGATTTTTCCCTGTGAAATTCAGGATGAAGTCATCTAAGTCTCTTCCCTTCAGCTGTGAAATGGAGGGACTGAATTGAGTTCCTCCTTCCTTCACCCATCCATCTTTTGGCACAACCTGTGGGAAATCAGTTCCTTTCACCTTTCTGTATCCTGTGAAAAATTTGTCTCTAGGAGGCTCAAAGTCTTAGAGGCCAGGCCAAAACCCATATTTATACAAGGAACAAAAAAATGGAATTTGTGTGACCAGACAAAACTCAGCTAAAAAAAAAAAAATACTTCATGATCTGCCACCATAAATTGAATGCTTTCTGCAATATAAAGATGTCCGTGACCAAAAATCACTAGCAAGACACCATGATGCACACAAATTATGCAGAATTTTATCTATTTTCAGATAATTTAAATAGTTAAAGGTAACTACTACACATTCCTATTTTATTAGGTAATGCAAAGCATGGTTTGGGTTCTTTATTTCTGCATGGAACCACTGAAAGTACAATGAGCTGTGATCTAACACAAATCTTTTGGTATTTCATATTTTCCTCTAGAAGTTTTGATGACTACTGAAAGGTAACGAGGGGGAAATATCTGTTTGCATTTTAAAGTAAAGTTTTCAGTGACAACAGCCTAGGAAAAGCTTGAGAAATATACCAGGGAAAAAAACCACAACAAAACAAACCACAAACAAAACAAAAACTCACTCACAAGACAAGCAAAAACAATGTTTGATATTAACAGGTATATACACTCTAACATAAAGGTTTCTTTCTCTCCTTTTATAACTTGGGGATGACATGGCTCATTCAGGCAGCTGTCACAATAACTCATAACATATTAGGCTGAAAGAGCAGAGCTGTGTTTCTTACCTATACCTATTTTTGTGTTTGTTTTAAAATTTCCCATACAATTTTTTCCAGCTAAGGCAGTGGGCAAACATGCCTGATCAAACAACCACGCAAAATATACACTGTATATCTAACCTGAATCCATCTGTCAAGTCTTTGGGGCTTCAACAGCTTCAGCTATGACAAACTGACTCATTCTACTCAAAATCCTTTGTCACTGATGCTCTGTGTCAGTGTTTTGTAAAACCCTTCAATGGCAAACAAAGACAAGCCATGCTGGCACAGAACAAACATCTTCAAGCTCCTGTGGTGGCAGGAGGAGGCTCTGCTAGAAGATGCCAGGCGTGTGTGACCTCTAATGACCCAAAAGAGCTGTGCCAGACCTGCACCTCAGAGGCCACATTCCCTCTGGAGCTCTTACCTTGATCCACAAAAGCACTGCAAATTGTTGCTGATCCAGGCAGCTCAGCTGCTCAAGACATCACAGTGAAGAAATGCACCATTAAATTACTTTTCCATGCACAGTTTATAGGTGCTGGTAGTCCATGCTGGGCTGGAAAAAAATGGGGGGGATTGTTCCTTATGAGCTTGGTGCAGACAGCTTGTGTGAGTGTTAGACAAACACCATACAGGCTATGGCAAGAGAGCAAGGATGTGGAAATAAAAGCATCACCTCTTTCCTGCTGCCTCTGTGGCCATAGAACTTCACCATATAGTCAGTCTTTATCTAAATTGAGGAGGTTTTAAATTCATTGTTTGCTATTTTTATCTTATGGGATGTTATGGGTGGGAAAAAAGATTCTCCTCCCCTTCATACTAAATGTCTGTACTGATGATCACCTTACCCTCCCTTGAAATCCAGCATTTAGACTATTTTTTTAAAGGAGCAGGTCACTAGACACCCTTCAATGATCCTGCTACAGAAATCATTAAAAAGGCATCTGCTTTTTTATGTTTAGGGTATTTTTAAGAGAGCCCCTATAAGTAAGCACCCACAAAACTTGCCAGCACCCACAAAACTTGTCAGCACAAAGGCTAAAATGATCTCCACAGTACATGGCTTTAAGTAACCTCACAAATGTCAGCCTCTGCCCTCAGCTTCTGTCCTGCAAAGCCATCAATATTCTCTGCAAGCTGTCACTCCGCTGATTTCCCAGCATTCAGACTCTCAGCATTATCATAATGATAATAGCTATCTGAGACTTCCCTGTTATACATTAATAATCATAACCCATCAGCTGGTGAGATTATTTGAAACAGCAAATGTACAGCAAGTCCTTCATTTGCTTTTAGCAATTATCTCAGCACCCCAGCCAGCCACTGAAGTCCTGGGCTCTGACTGCTTCAGTGCAGCGAGATCCAGCAATCTTGAGATCCCTTTCTGAAGGGATTCAGTGTGCTGGCACTTACAGTCCCCTGCCAGGGATCTAGCATGATTATTTAACATAAACTAGCTACCTCTGGGCAATTTCCAAGGCTTTGCCCCTGCCTTAGCCCAGCCTCTCCAGCACCTGAGCCTCTCTGGTCACAGGTCCCTGCACACACACCTGTCCAGTGGTTTTCCCTTTAGTCAGTTTTTCTCACCTGAGGGGACTTCTCTGTCACAACACGTGTCACAGCTGAGACGCCCACCATACACAGAATATCCCCATACAATTTCAGAAAGCCTCAACCCACACCCAGTAACACCATTCCACTCCAGAAGGCTTCACCCCAAACACAGTAACACCAAACCTCTCCAGAAGGCTTCACCCCAAACACAGCAACACCAAACCTCTCCAGAAGGCTTCAGGCACCTGCCCACACCCAGGAACACCATTCCACTCCAGAAGGCTGCAGCATCTGCCCCTCTTGTCCTCCAGCCCAGCCTTTTCTAGCCCCACGTTAATGCCCTGCACCTGTGTGCCCTCTGTGCCCTCTGTGGTTGGTCAGTGCCCCTGGGCACTCCATGGCTCGTTCCCTGCAATGCTGCTCACCTGTGCTGCACAGCTGGAGCCAGTTAGGGATGAGGCCACAGCCCCACCCCAACCACCACCAACTCTGTGCCTACAATTTTCTACCAGTGAAGCCATCAAAACATTAAAATTGACTTATCCTGATGGCAAAATGGACAGGGTTTGCTGGCAAAGCGTGAAGATAAATGGACACAAAATAGCATAAAAATGGTGCTTTTCATTCCTGTTTGATAAAGTTTTCAAATCAACCCATGAAACGCTCAGCATAGCAAACATATGCAGACAACCAGGAGCAGGAACACACCTGGCTTTGTGCGGAATATACCTTAGAGCATTGCAACAGGGCTCACGTATAGGACAGAAAACACTTCACAACTGAATATAACAAATCAAACATGCAAAATAAAACCACAAAAAAGTTCCTCTGACAACATTAGTATTCTCTCTACCTTTTCTTCTTTTTCCCTCCCACAAAATCTCCATATTTTTCCTCATTTATGCTTATAAACCTCAGCTTTAAAAATGCTGTTAGTGTAAGAGTGTATTTTTTATCTCCTCCCTTGCTGAAACTGAAGCCTGTGGTTATCATTAATTCACTGCCCCACACACAGAAGGGTCAATCACCACCTTAGGATAAGAAGAGATGCTAGAGTGAGAGAGAGGGAGTGTGTCTGTGTGTATGAACACACACACACACATATATGGTAACAACTGGTTTTTCACTTTTCAGACTATTTGCTTGGAGACTGGAACATTCTGATCCTGGCAAAGTGACGCAACTTATTAGTGGCAAGAAGTGACTCAGTGCCTTGCACTATTTTAGAAAGGCAGAAAAGAGGACTGCTAACTCTGCTACTTCCAATTCACACACACTTCCAAATTCAAACTTTATTATGGAAAAAAGGAAAAAAAAATAGAAGTACAATGGAAAAAACCTTCAAAATAACTCATAAAAAAGTTCAAAGAACACTACAGAGCTTTCAGTTTGTTTTTCTTAAAATGACCTGGAATGAGAAAACACCTGATCTACTATTTATTCTAATATTATTCTAATTAGCTCTGCTTTTAAAAACAGATCACAAGACATCAGAAAGAAAAGTTTACAAGAAGTCCCCAGGTTTTCTCCATCCATAGCTCTTTCAGTAAGCCAGAAGAAGATCAATTTAACCCAACTGTACACTCATGTCTCATACAAAAGTCATTTCCCTCAGATATTTTAGGTGAGCACCAGCAAGAGTGAAGAGGTATCCCCAGAGGTGTCTCCTCCAGTTGTTTCTGAACTCTGCTGCGTCACTGGCAGAGCACACACTGTATCAGGGCAAAAAGAACATCCTAAAGGCTCCTCTAGATTTGCAAAAGTAAAGGTGGGAAGTCTTCAGTTCATTTTACTGTTAATCCTACTTCTCCATACCCACACTTTTGTCTGGTTAAACAAACTTTCAATGGAAGCATTTTACTTATTTTATGCATATAGAAAAATACAGATAAATTTATATATGAAGGCTCTTTGCAACAGTGGTCACAGCATTGTAGAGAATTACAAGACTCAGCTTCCATTTTGAGCAACAACATTTACATACACTGAAATATAACTTATTTCCCCTCTCAGATTTCTTACCCCCAAAGTGGAACTCCTCATACCTACCCACTCTGAAAATAAGGCTTGAAAAAATGTTAAGAAACCACTTTTCTGGATCTGACACTCCAGCTCAAGCCTTCTAATACAACTCCCAGGCAGCAAAAGGTGGTTTTGATAAAGTTTATGACTGGATTGTGAAGTGAAACAGGCTAAATACACACCTGTTAAATACAGGAATGTTTTAGCTTAACAACTACACATAGAGGATTGTAAAAATTACTAAAGAAGAAAATAAATTTCCATCCCTAAATTCTGAAAAAATGTGGCACAGGTTTAGCCTTAAAACTGTTTAAAGTTAAAAAATTATTAAAGCAGTTTGAGTATTGTTTATTCAAGAAAAAAAAAAGAGGGAGGGTTTAACATTTGACATTTATTAGAGACTACAATAATGTCATACTTGGTCTGTGTCATACTTGGTCTCTGTGCTCTTATGCACACACTCAACACAGAGATGCAGGCACAAGACCCAGAGAGAGGAGGAGATTCCTCTCCTACCTCTGTAGCAAGTACTGAAAATATCAGCTAAGCAATTCTCTTACAGCTATTTCCAAAACTGCCATTTTTATCTGGATTTTAGAATCCAGAAGAGATGGATTTTGTTTTGAGGCCAGGGTAGTCTACATAATCCTGCAATTTCATGTAGTGTAGTTTGAGTTCACAACAGTGTCAATGCCATATGTAAGCTCTACTACAACAAAACTCGCTGTAATCATGTTTGGTGACTGTTTATGAAGAAAGAGAAACCAAGTATGCCTAGAGAGAAGGAAAAATTAGGAGTAAGATGATTAAAACACAGATTGGAAAAAAAAAAAAAACCCCAAACCTAAGGCTTGGAAAAAAAAATAGAGAGGATTATTGTCTTACTTAAGTGATCCTGGGTATTGAAAAGAGATTGCAATCAGAAATCTGCCACTTATCCAACAAATTAGGCTGACTTTCAAAAGCATCCTTTAGCAGATGTGTGCCTTGGAGTATTCAGTGCACCCATTACATGGAAAGCCATTTATTGCAGGAAGCAGGAATAGACTGAATCAAGGAAACAAAACCAGCTCTCCCCCAAAAAAACTCTAATTAAAATCAGGCAATGTGTCTTTCAGACGAAAGTATTTTCAACCTGAAGCATGGTATGGTACAAAATGTGGAGAATAACTGCAGGAGTAGAATTCAGGGATCTCGACACCTTTTTTTCCAGTTTGAGCCTGAAGGTTTGTAAGCTGACACAGTCCCTGGAAGAGACAAGGAGTGTGCTTTCTGTCACCTTCAGTATCAGCCTGTGACTTCATCAACACACAAATCCACTACACAGTGTAAGAACTTGGTTTCTCACCAGCCAGGGAGGATGAGGGCTTTGTTCTCCAGCTCTGCAATTGGGTTTGGCACATCACACCCTCTTCTGCCTCCCTTCTCCTCCGGGAAAGTCACGGGCTCAGAGCTGTCTGTGCCCCACAAATGGCCCTTCAGCTCCCTAAAACTGATCTGGAGGCTAAGAACTACCAGACTAGGCATGCAAAAGCACTCACCAATACTGGCAGAAAGGAAAAACAAAAATAAAACAAAACAAAACTAGTACGGGCACACTTTTGATTGCTGTGTCTCATTACACAACTCACCACCATCAGCTAATGGTTAAAACCATTAAAATTCCCCTCTGTCCCATTCCAAACTGCAGCACTGATTCACTGCAGAACCCTGGCCAGGTCATTTAACCTCTCCCTTTGTTTCAACCAGCTGTAGTGGGAGGATGAAGATCCACATCAACTGAAGTCTGGAGAAGTTTCTTTGAACAAAGATGCATGGAAGGATAAGCAAGCAACAGAAACAGCACAAAGCACAATTTTACAGTAATGAATCAGCTACTATAAATCAAAATATTTTAAGAAAAAAACAAAGATAAAATCTGAAGGTCAGATTTCTAAGAAGCAGCAAAAGAAGTGAACTCAGATATCTGATTATATTTGGGATGCTCTGAAAATGAAGTTCACTAAACAGCAAGTTCACATGCAAAGAAAAACGTTGTTCCAAAAATGCAAAGTTTTACAAAAAATGTCCATTTATAACACTGTTCAAATCTTTCAGATTCTTTAGGGTTTTAAGTCCAGTTTCTCTAATATATGGGCATTTTTGGCCTTTCCTACTACTTTTTTGTGATCATTTGCTCAAGCATTCATCAAAGGCAGGTACTGAACATGGGAACCCCTCTCCTGCCTGTCAAATATGCCCTAAAAATCCTAAATGGCGTAGCACAGACAAACAAATACATAAGAGAATGTAATAGGAGTTTTTGGACATTTGACCCAGTTTGGAAACAATCACCTCTTTTTTCAGCTGGCTTCTGTTCTTTCCATTTCCCAGGTGAATGTCCTGCCTTCCCAGCTTTTACCTTCTCTGGTTAAAGAATGAATCCCAGGCACTCTCTGCTCCAGAAACCTTCACACCCCCTTTTATTTAGCAACACACATAAATGGAAGGGTGAGCATCACTGGATGAACAACCTGTCTATGCCACAGTGCAATTTTGGTGCTTCTAAAAACATGAAAGAACAGAGCCATGATCTTAGCAGTTCTGTAGGATAGTTTTTTCCTGCTCTGCATCCATAATCAATATGTTTCATTCTTTGCATGGCTGCCATTTTCTTGTGATTTACAATGCTGCTCCTCCAACCATTAGCCACAGACACTCCCAGAACATCCAGCGTTTGGAATAACATATGGAACAGCTCTGTTTACCTCAAACTCCATTCAATCTATTGTGCTAGACAAGACTGGAAGCAAAGGAAAGACTGTAAAAATGTAGGCAGAAGCAGTTAAATTTATTGCCAATTCAGAGATTAATGAATTCCAAAATTCACCTAATCTGGAGTGTACCCCTCTAATAAACTCCACCCTGCACATACAACCACATGTGCTCACCCCAAAGCTTAGCTCCAGAACACTTTGCTTATTAACATATTGCACCCCTTAACTTTAAAGTATATACATTGCAATCTGACCTCTTCCCAGGAGTGAATTTTATACATTACTATGATGATACATTTTTAAGAATTCAGTTTATCAGTCCCATTTAAGAGGGGGATTTCATAGTCTCATGTGTGTTCTTGCCCTGGCCCCTGCAAACAAGTGTCTAAACTATCACCTGGTACTCTTAAACCTGTGACACTCCAACCTGGTCCTACCTCCTCTTCTAACAGAGAAGCAGCAATTGCTCTGGACAAGAGCCCACTTAATTTTTTACCATCAAACCCCATGTCAGGAAAATAATGCCTTCTTTTTTTTTTGGTTCTGTTCAGTCCCTTAATGGCTGTCATTAATTGCCAGGGTCCACCTTTGAATTGAGCAGCTCTGGTGTTTAACAACATACACAATTAGCCAGCCCTGGTACTGTTTATCTGGGAGGCAGGCACGGAAATTTCCAAGAGTGTGGTGTCTGCCTTGCCCATTAGAAGGAGGAAGAGTGAGGACATTAGTCTTTGTGACATATGGTGTTCAGATGCACCCCACTGACACAGAACATGAACGGCCTCGGGGCACTGATGGTGAACACGTAACCTCTGAAGCCATCACGGCCCAACTGTCCCCCAATTTATCACTGTCTCACAAAAGCCATGTGTACTCACTCACTCCTGTTAGCCATCATTTCAAAGGGGCTGGCATGTCAGTACAAAAGGGACAGTCAATAAAACTGTCAGTGCACTCCAAAGCTTCATCCGTGCTGAGCGCTGGGTTAGGTGGGAACCAGCAGAAGAAATTCTGCCTGCCTGCCTCCCTCTGTCCCCACGCTCAAATGCTTATGTGGGAGCAAACATTAAAAAAAACTTCTTTGGAGGCAATGAAAAATGAGAGCCAAATGAAATTCTTACCTCTCATTTTGCCTCCGTGCTTTGCAAATCCTCTCAAACTCCTTGTAGTAATGTAAATGAAAATAGATGCAAATGCAGGCAGAAGAACCAGTAAATAATTGACTGTCTGATTACCATTGTCTGCTCCTCTGCAAAGCTCATTTGGTAATTATGAGGAACTGCAAACAAGCTATATAGCTCTATGGATGCATTTAAAATCAACACATTTGGGGGGGCTGGTGGAGAAACACATTGCACCACATTTTCTGCACCACTGTTCCTTTTAACTCTTATTTTGAGCTTAATAAATCTACTATTTCACTTATTTTGAGTTTAATAGAGACATATAAGTCAGATATTAATATTTTTGCTGCTGTACTGAAGGAAATCAGAATCTTGCTGTAGATTCTGGCACGGCTTGTATTTCTTGTTTACCTTAACCTATAGCTTAACAAGCCCCATTTCCTTTCAGCTAGAAAGTAAGTCTAGTGTGACAGACATGGGAAAATGACACATGTCCAGCTGCAAAACTGCTTAAAAGATGCATTAAGCATTGCCCCTAAACCAAAATGATCTCTTACCAAGACAAGGTGTGCCTGCATTTCCAGACCCACTGGCCCTGGCCCTCTAAAGGCACCAGACCCGTGCAAAGCAACCAAAGAGGGGTTCCCAAGATCTGCTTTCTGAATACAGCTGGGCATTTTTGATACTAGCTTGTAAAGACAAAACAGAACTAGGTTAATACCAATATAGAATAGAATAACAGGATTTTTTAAATCCCCTTAGGCCAATAAAGAGCTGTCACTAGGAACAAAAAAACCCAAAAAACATTCCAGTTGAAACATCTTTCCTCCCATGCTCAGTTGAGCTTATGCAAGATACAATATATTAATAATTAAAAAAGAATAAAGCAGTTAGGAATCCTGCCTGTTTCTTTCCAGCTACCCCAAGCCCCACTCTCCCATAGGCAGGTAGAAATTCATAAATTATTTCATAACCAGTCCACCAAGCCATTTTGTTAGAGAGGCTGAAGGGCCAAGAATGCTGTTTTAAGTGCAAATCAGCAAATATGGGACTAAAAGATAATGCTAGTTACTTCTGTAATAGTATTTTAACATTAGGTAAAAAGAATGGAGTAGAATTCTAAGTTCTTGCCCATGAGTTTATCCAAGAAGGAAAAGCAAACAAACAAACAAAAATATGCAAGTTAAATACCAAATATTTAAAGTAATTTAAAAAAACAAGCTGAGCTGAAGTTCACATAAAAACAGAGAAAAAGAAAAGTTATTTTGAAATCATACAGATTTAGAAAACAGGGCATTTTAGCATTCACATTCTCCCTGCTGCTCTTAAACTGAACCTGAAGAGCTGCTGAGTATTGAAATGCCTACATAAGATAGGAAAAATCCTACATAAGATACAAGAACACAGCTATTCATTTGTGCTTGCCAGTGCAACTGCTTGAATATCCAAATGGAGGACATCACAGCCAGAACCAGGAACAATTGCTTTTGCTACAAGTCCTAAAGACTGTCCCAAATTCCCCCTGCAGCAAGCACAGCCACACCCTCGGTGATGAAAACACATCCCAGGTAAGTGGGAGGCTGCAATGACAGCTTCTACAACATTTTTCTTTCCAGCTGCTGTCCTCTCTACCAGAGGATGGCATCTTAGGAGAAGCTGATGTTCAGCAGTTTCCAGCAGTGTTGCCTGATTACCATGTCATAAAGCAGTGCCTGGCCACATCTCTACATCCAACAGTCTAATCAAGACAGATTTCAGTGATGTTCAAGGTCAGAAGAGGGCTCTTCCTTTTCCTTGGAAGTTACAGGAAATATTTTATTGTACTTCCTATTTACAGGAAATATTTTATTGTACTTCCTATTTACAAGTGTCATTCTGTCAGAAGAGGAAGAGGAGAGAGAGGTAAGGAATGTTTCCCTCTGATAGGCCACTGGAATTTATTTAAAACCCCACAAAATTAGCACAGATTTTGTAATACATTTAAATTGTCTTTATATTTTTTAAAAGCAAGTCTGAACTGCAAGCATGGGAATATTTCTTCTACAAATCTGACCTCACCTTGTCCAGTAAGTGACCCGGGGGCCAGATTACAGTATTACAGTCTGCAGGTAATTCAAGCATTTTCACAACCAGTGGACAAATCCTGCTTTGTCCAAGGCCTTATTCATGCATCAGAAAATACTCTGGAGCAGAATTTTGAATGACTTAGAAGATAGGGTCTTATCTTTGAAAAATAGGTAAGTTACCAACTCAAAAAGTTTTTTTTTTAAATAAAAGAGATGTTACCCAAGACAAGTGGCAGATTCTAACAGCAGCCCATTATTTGTACAGAGATGAAGTTTAAAGCTGCACGTGGCCATCACACCCTGGAGCTGCAGCTGACACAGGGACAACCTTTTCTCCATGGAGGAATGGAAAGCACATGTGTCCTTCCAGAAATCCACATTCAGTCACACTTCACAATGCCAAGTACAAAAAAAACCAACCACAAATAGTTTGTTTGCTGACAAAGCGGCACCAAAGCCTTGGAAAATTCTACAAATAGTGGCAAGGAATTTTGTGCTAAATAATATATATGTCTGTGGCTGAGATGAATCCAGTTCAAGGGTGATTAGAAGCAGGAAGTAATAAAAGAAAGTAAGTCAGCATCAGACTCTGTCAAAAGTCTTTAACACCCAATTATTATAACTATAAACAGCAGGAAAAAAGTTTAAAATTTATGGAAATCAGGCTAGCACTGCATGCAACCCATCTAGGTTTTTTATTTCTATGAAACCCCCTAGCATATCAATCAGCTTTAAGGAATGACTAATAAATTTTAATATTTCTCTTGAAGTTCATATTAAAGCATTTTACAGCAGGAGTTATTAGTTTATTACTATTAGATCAATATTAATATTGATTTGACATAACTGAACATTCATTTCCTTACTAATCTGAAGGCAGGAGAATGATGAGAAACAAATATAACAAAACATCATTAATAAATATTCAGTGTACACCAGATTTTGAAGCTCTACCTTCTCCTCATGAAGGAAGTGAGTCCTAAAATAGGCAGATCTCCAATCTTAACTTCACTTGTCATTATGGATACAACTGGGTCAAATGGAAAGGAACATTGCCTCATCACCCTAAATGACACAATAGTATAAAAGTTACATTAAAAGACAAGGCCTGTGAAAATATGCTTGTATTATATAATACATTAAGCCAACACCTAACAAAACGAGGAACTAGAGCATCCAGAGTATGCTGAAGAAATTGCATTTACAGAGAAGGGATCCCACTAAGGTGAAAACTTAAAATGCTTTAGGACTGAAGAATAGCTACAAGTGTGGGTAGGTCATTTGTGGGCTACCCAATAATGTCCAGGTGACTGAAAAGCTCATGAGTACTTTTGTGGATCTTCCTCAAAAGGTATCATTATAAAACACTTGCACTTCCAGCCAAAAAAAAACCAAGATAATAAATCCATTTTCTAGCAAAGAAGTCAACAAGCCTCTTTATTACCAATAAAATTGCTAGTAGCAAACACATAAGCACATTTCTATTTCCTTATTTTAAGTCAAGTGCTGTAAGTCCTGTAAACTAGTTAGCTTGATGGTAATTATTCAATCCTGAAATCTATTTCTGCCTTGGCTTTAAAAATAAAGCTGGAGGTTAAAAAAAAAAAAAAAAAAAATTCTTAACTCCCAACCTTGCAATAGATGTGGATTTATTTTCCACAGTAGCATGTAGGGTTTACTGGTGCAAGTACCACCAGAAGAAAATACTCTGTACTTGACTCACAGGCAACAAGTCCAAGCTGTAGTACAGGCATGACTAATAGCATCTGTTTAAAGTAGCCAACATTTTCCATAACACAGCTCATTTTAAGTTGCATGTGCAATGTTTGATTCTTCATTTTGTGCCTGAGATTAGGGATATGGGTTGAATGCACATTGTGCAGATGACAGAAAACCAAATTATTCTACCCCTGAGGAAAACAAAACCTGCTTTCTTCTAAGTCTTATTTCAAATCATGAATTTCACACTTTGGAGGGGATACAGTACTGCAGATGCCATTCTGTGTCCCTCTCACAAGCTCCCCCAAAATGGCCAAGTTATAAGACAGTGAAAGCAGAGCCTTGGATGCCTTCAGCCCTGCAACTCCTGCCCTGCCAGGAAGCTGCCTGCTGCCAGGGCTGGGGCACACAGACAGCAACAACCAGGAGAAAGGACTTCTCCAGCTCACCTGGTAGAATTCTGCATTCACTGTCCAGGTGATGCCTAAATGCCACAGCACATGTCACAGTCGAGATGGCCACGACACATGGAGCATCACCACACAACTTCAGAAAGGTTCAACTCATACAGAGTAACACCATACCACATCAGAAGCTGCAAACATCTGCCCTTCTCGCCCTTCAGCCCAGCACTTTGTACCCCTGATGTCCATGCAGTGCACCTGTGTGCCCTCTGTGCCCTCTGTGGTTGGTCAGTGCCCCTGGGCACTCCATGGCTCGTTCCCTGCAATGCTGCTCACCTGTGCTGCACAGCTGGAGCCAGTTAGGGATGAGGCCACAGCCCCACCCCAACCACCACCAACTCTGTGCCTACACCTAAAAGAAGCTGTAGTCTCATTTTAGTTTCACACCAAACCTGCAAAATTTATCTTTAATAAACACGAAATTCAGTTTAGACAACAACAAGGGAACAAATACACAAACCTGGGATGGCTACACAAATAATTTTAGAAGTTAGTGCAGAAAGCAGGTTGTGATTCAAGACATCAGGACATCCAAACTCTCTCCTCTGCTTGCTGCATGACCTCAGACACGTAATGCTGCTCACTCTTAATACTCCTGTTCCCTTACAATTTCCTGTGATGAAAGGAGGATAGTGAATCAGATCTCACCATTTAGGTAGACATCAAAACACATGTGAGAGGGGACTCTTATGAGAAGGTGAGACAATCAATGTTCCTGTTGGTTGAAGTCCCCAGGTGAAAATTAATCCCATTTAAAATGGGGCTGACTGTGACATGTTTGATAGCATACAGACCCCAACCTGCTCACAAGTCAGAATCCCTTTGAGTGACAGAAATTTTCCAGCCCAACATCTTTTCCCTCAGGGAGCTGATAATTTCTTCTGACAATCGCACAGTCCTCCTTTCCCTTTGTGCTGAGGAAGAGGCACCTGTGTTTCTCCAGTCATTTATAATATTCAGATTCTGCTTTTGAACTTTCCTTTGCCCCAGTTTCTTGTCATCACTGCTTAGTTATCAGCATGGGGAAGCGAGCAAGTAGCTTTCTCTCTTCCCTCAGGCAATACCATTGCTGCGCTTTGATTTGCGTCACAGAGACAAAAAAAGTAGAGCAGCTGCAGCCCTTAATTGCAGAAACCACGTATGTGAGGCCAAGCTGCAGTTTCACTGTTGCTCTTTCAGCTAGAAAAATTATTAAAGGCCCAGTCCTGCTTCCCCAAAAACACGCTTCCCAGCTTGTACACTAGAGCAGCACGCAACTTTCAGACAGTGGAATAATGTAAAAATTTAGAAACATCAGTACTTTTAAGAATAAAGGCAAGTTTCAGAAACAGGCTCCTACACCAGGTACATCACTTGAGTGTTTCCCATAAGTCTGTTAAGGGAGCAAATCCATCACTGTGTCCCAGTTCTCCTTGGAGAGGATGGATGGGCACAGATGCTTTATTCCCCTTGCTAAGGTGGGTTACTGCAGAGGGGAGGGTCAGGAGTCTGGGTAGTTGTTTAGGTGTGGGTAACTTTTTGTTAATAAATACAAGATCTAAGATTCACATCTGACATTTGCAGTGAGGGGTAGACCAGCAGGTTTGACAGTACATCCCAGGTTCCTGGGGTTGTCTTTGCCCTGATTTGAGCCCTAACTCTTTCACATGTACGCACTCCTTTTTACACATCCACAGGTGCACTCCCACAACAAAACAAGGAGTGGCTTTCATTAACTGAGCATGGAAATGAGGAGCCTGACCTGCTGGGAATTCCCAAGCAGTGGAAGCTGGTCGCTCTGATCCAGCCCTGGCCAGGAAAACAATTACTATGGCCAGGCCAATACTGATATGGACTAGAAAATACACAAGTTTATTACATGCAGCTTCAGCATATACTTCCTTTTTCCTACTGAAACACTTTCTTGCAGGTATATAATCCCTCTGGTTCCGAAGTTTTCACGAAGATGATCGTCTCCTTCCATACTGTCCAAGTTACCAGATGGTCCCAGAAAGTATTTTAAGATATATTTTCTTTACTCCATAGAGCATTAAGACAAATTTATACTGAGAAGGATCATCATCTGCTGATGATGATCTTTTGCTTCTAAAGAAAAGAGCAGTTCTGTAATGGATAATGTGATAATACAGTAATAGTTCAGAAAAAGGAGTAAGGATATCAGTGGTGGTGCAAATATGAAGTGTAGAAAGAACACAACACACTAAGAAAGAGAGAACTATCAATTAGAATTCCTAAACAACATAATGATTAACTACATTAGGAAGAAAGCTTCCAGTACCTCAAGGCCTTCTACTACACAAATTCAGATGCAGAATGCTTTCAGACTGTGCATTCAAAATTTACACCTGCAGTAGCCACGTGCTGGTGATGCAACAGCTGGATAAATCCACTCCCCATCCAACCTCCACCAGCTGATTCAAGAACAGCAAGGAACACGAGGAATTTCTCATTTTACTGTAATCGTATGCGTGTTACTGATGCTTACACAGCCTTGCTTTCATGAGGTAGAAAAGCCAAAAATAAAAATGTCCCAACTTAAAAGAGTGCCCTGTTCTAGTGGTATTTGCACTGCTGCAGGACCGTAAGGTTGGGATTACTAATGTGGGCTATTCACCACCAAATTCCCAGGAAAACGCAAGCTGGAAAAGGTTGTGCTTGCTTTACCTTCTTGACCAAAAGGTAAAACTCTTCCAGACAACAGTTTTGTTTAAAAACTATTTTGGTCCTGATGAAATTTGTCATTTTACAAAAACCACGCTTACTACGCTGAAAAAAAACCAATCACCTTTAAGCACTGTTTCATCGGTTCGAAGAACAAGAAAAATCCCTAAGTCACTAAGATTTGGTTTTGCTGGAAATTCCATAATTATTTCCCCTACACTACTTGCTTGTACTGGGTGAATATAGTGAAGGCTCTGATCTTTACTGCCATGTTCTCAGCACATCCAATCCCCCATTTCAGGAGAGCTCAATTCTGCCACGAGAGCAGGAATAGTTTTTTCTCTATTCAAGGGCATTGCTTGATCATACCAAATAGCTCTGGCTTAAAGCATAGACCTGTCCTTTTTCATGAACACTCATTTTGGTGCCTCACAATCGAGCTGTTTGCTCTAGGCAGTTACTATGGCTTCTGCTCATGAACATGCTTTGTTTCTCAATCTCCTTCCAGAAAACAGGAAGCAACAGCCTGACAGCAGAATGGAAAAGAAGACAGCAGAAACCTCTGTATCAGAGCTACCCTCACACATTTGCTTCCAGGTCTAGATGCACTTTTAGGCTCACAGTTGCTTATTCCAATCAAGTTTTGTCATGGGAAATTTTGAAAGACGTGGAGAATAACAATGTTTTTCACCTACAGTGAAATGTTCTGAAAGGCAAGATGCCTGGTGGTTAATTTTCCCCCTTTGGTAAATATGCATATAGCCTGCCCTGTTTTTGACTCAAATGATATTTGAAGTATTTTTAGAGGCAACCACTGGCTAGACCAAACATTCTCCCTTTCCAGAAATAGTAGCTTATTTTATGGTCTCTGAAGCATCCTGGCTTTCCCAGTCTCAACTGCAACTCAGTTCTGCTGATCTACTCGACCAGAGCTCTTCCCCACACCTTCAGGGATGCTCCCAATTCTACACAGCCCACCTCAGCCTTTGCCTACCAGAGCTGTATTTCAGTAAGCAGTATCACCCAGACAATCCAGCTTCTGGTCCTCTCTGGAGAGAAAAGAAAACAAAATATGATGGCATCTCTACTCATCCCAGATTTCTTGACAAAGAGACAGTCCCAGAAAAACGGGACTTGTTCTCCAGCACAACCAGCAAGAAGAGATGTGTAACAGGACAAGTTCATTTCTCCATGGGCACTGAAATCTTCCACCAAGGATGGACCTGGCCCTGAAGAGTGCTGGCTGAATTCTGTGCCTTTCAGATGAGTACCTAATGTACCCTGATTTTGTTCAAGTTCAACGAAAGCATCACAGAGGAACAAGGTGTGCATGCTGGAAAGGCACCAAATGGTGACATGTTTGTACTGCTGTTTGGCTAGAACAATACAGCATTTATCAAAAGTTAAACATTTACTCAAAACAGGGCTTCTGAACACTTTCTGCCACAGTGTAAATTGCTGTAATACAGCATGAAGTTCCATACAGAGGAGCACACACAATGCAAGAGGTAAAACAATTCTGCTGACTTGACCCAACCCTTTCTGCTCTGTTTTCTTTTTTCCTGAGCATGGGAAGAGTGGGATAAGACTATTCCATGCTTAAGGAAGATAATAAATTACAACAGCATCTTTTCCTGTTTGATTTCACCCTTATTTAATTTAGTTAAGGAGAAAAAAATAATAAAGGTGGTGGTACAACAGAGAAGGTAATTGACATAGGATTTGTCAGCCCTGTGGCCTTGATCCAGTTTCACCTTTCATATCTAGAAGCCTAAACAGAAGGAAGAGTCAGGGAAAAAAAAAAAAATCACACAGTCCAAACTACTGTTTGTACAGCACGTACCAGTAAAGTGTCACCCAAATCATTCTACTTCTGGATGGCAAGGAATTTGCCCTAGGGTAGCAGACTGTGACTAATGGCACCAGACGTTTGAGGTCCTGGGATAAAGGAACCCTTCTACTGCCATTTCTCAGTTTAGAAGGGCAGCAGCCTGTCCCAAGAAGGGTCATTAAGCAGCCCTGCCACACAAAACCTGACTGGCTTTTTTTTCTAGCATGCAAACTTTAAGACTGATATTGCTTTAACACTGTCAAGTGATGCTGATTGTCATGAGTTCTCCAGCAAGTACTCAAGGAATTTAGTCTTTGCTTGAGCCAATTCTTGAGACACATATGCTCCCAGCCTCCAGAGGCGAGGGATTGGCCTGAAATCTCTGAAAAAGAGGGCTGTAACTTGCACATCCCTTCTTACCACCACTGCTGCGATGTTTATGTATTTATACACAAAACCAATATACAATGACAAGCATCTAAGACTTCTCCAGGGACAAAAATGACATGGAAACCTCCCCCACCTCCCAAAGGGTACAAACTGGCAGATGGACAACTGTAACTGAGACGAGCATGAGGCTGAAGAGCTTTTCCAAATGTACTGGCTGTCCTGCCCTACTGCCAGTGGTGTGTTTCTTGCTTTGTGTTGTCATCTGATGCAGACTCGAAGGAATGAGCCCATCCACAGGACTCAAGCAGCACAGAAATGCATTTAACAGGCGCCATGGAGGCACTGAAATAATTACCTAACGTGCAAGGTCACAGTGTGCTGTACTAAATCTTCCATGTATTGTGAACAGGCAATTTCTGCAGGACAAAAGCACGGGCAACATTGTTTTGCTCACCTATTATGGTGGCCTTGCCACCAGAATCATTACAAAAACAGGATATGTGATTAGAGAGGAAAATAATCTGAGTTTTGTCCTCAGGCCATGGGCTCTCCATCCCTCCAGCTCCTCCCAGCAAGCACAGTGGTTTCACTTAGACAGGGCTCGTGTTGCTGCCATCTGCCCACCATATTGGTGGGGAGGTTTGGAGAAGGACTGAACAAAGCAGGGCTTGTCTCTCTCCCCACGCAAAGGGAAGCCTGGACTGGCACCCAGCAGGCAGCCCCTACATCAACAACTACTCAGGAGTCTGCAAAGGCTAAAAACAGCAAGAGATCTTTCTAAGAAATAATTTAAACAGAGCTGAGGCTGTATCAAGAGCTGGAAAAGGGCCTACTGAAAGAGCTGGGGGGAGGGAGGAAAGACACCATCAACTACATGTGTGATAAAACTACAGCAGCACAAAAATCCAGCTGACATCCAGCAGGAAGCAAAGATTTATTCACAGCCCTTTCTGTAGAGCTGCTTGACTTACAGCTACTTCGAGAAGCCTCTCCTAATTCCAGGTAATGAGTGGCTAGTGGCATTGCCAGGGAGGCTTTGTCACAGTTACAGATTTTCCTGTTACAGCAGGTGGGAAGAAACGACAGCTACTGGGAAGGAACCATAATTAAAACCCAATAATTAAATCCCAAACATATTTGTATGAAACAAGTTAACGCACATAACTCTGTAAGATGAGGATGAAGAACTCCAGTGTGATCAAAATCTTATCCAGAAATGGAAATTCTTTCCTGGGAACTCAGGAGAGGCACTCAGACAATTATCTCCCATTCAGTTTGAGGCTGGGCAAGCAGCTAGGGCTGAAAACACTTTCAGTCAGTTGCTCAGCACTACAGGTTGACACAGCAGTGATAACAGGTGTATGTGGCATTAGTGTAAAATAAAAATCTTTGAACAAATGAGAAGGAAACTTCCAAGACCAGACTTTATGTCAAAGAAAAACAAAAATACCACAGGGTGCTCCATCACTCCCTCAACTTGGAGTCTATCTTATTTTCCAGTTCCAGTGAGCAGGGGGCCATAAAACAGTAAAAGCCCTTGAACTGGATCCCCCAGAACACAGCATTTCTGAATAGCTGCTAACAATCTGGAGATTAGCCCTAGTTGGATGTTTAATAAACAGCTGCTGGCATAAAAGTTGTATGCAACACAAACCAAGCAGAATACACACATTGATCTTACCATCTCAAGGGGATTCACAGTCTACTGAAACACACAGCTTCTTCATCAGTTATCAAAGATAGAAAAAGAAGGTGCGACTGCACACTGGAAAGACCTAATTGTTTAAGGAAAAAAAAAAAGTCAAATAAGAAGTATTAAAAGAAGCAATAAAATGGAGAGCTGAAGCGAATCTTGTAATTTTCAGATCAAAATAAATTAACGTGGTCTGAAAATTAAAAACATCCCAGATTAAAAGTCAGTCAGCCACACCATTAGTGCATTCCTCCCAGACCGAGTGGTCTGAGGAATTTATAAATTTGGCATCGTATAAAATGTGCTATTCCTGGCAGGTCTTGGAAACAGGGGAAGTGGAAAGGCCAGGAGCACAGGCAGAGCAGCAGGGCCAGCTTCAAGAGCACAGCTATGGGGTATTTGGCATTTCCAAATATTTTAAGTCCCAAATCCAGAGCACCAAAGAGAGTAAACAAGTTGTGCTCATCAGCATCCCTTTGAATTAATCTACAGCTCTGATACCTGCTGGGATTTGTAGGAAATCCACAACAAGTTTAGCCATGTAATGGATATCAACCTATAGACCTTTTTCATTCATTTAATGAAAAAGGTACAAAAGTCATCAGCTGGGACATCCCTTTTAAAAGGTTTAATATGGACAAATTCTGAACTACAAAACACTACAATCTTTCATTTTCCTTACTAAGGAAACACCAAAAACAAAACCCCAATCAAAACAACAAACCAAACAGAAAATTCTTTTCCCACAAGTAAAAGCAGCTTTATGCACAAGATTATCTTTCACCAACTATGCAGATAGTCTGCCTCAAGGGAATGAAAAGACTTAGGAGGCATCTGTCACACACAGCAGCAAAAAGGTACACGGCAAAGAAAAAAGCAAGTCACAAACCCATACAAACTCCCAGGAAGGTTTCCATAGAAGAACTCTTGCAAATGACCCTATTTTCCCACAGCAATGACAACTACATTGGAAACACAAAGCTGTTCTTGGTTATGCCCAATTTTTTAATATTTGGAGTATTCATTGCAAGCATGATGCTTCTTCAAATGTTAGGAAGAACACCTACATATTAGCAAAAGGAAGGAACTCACTTCAAGTACACAAATTCTACTGAATTTCCAAGTGAAAGCAAATAAAAGACTGCAAAGTTACTGGTATCTGTTCAACACCTCCATGTCAGAGCACATCAAATGTACCAACTCCATCACACAATTCCAACTCAGTTCACTGCCACAGATCCAATTTCCATCAACCCCAGGGTTTGTCAGCCTTCATGAGTTTCTCTGAGACACTGATCTGTGCCTCTGTGACAGAAAGTAGCTCCACCTGTCACTCATTAAGGACTGAAGGGAGATCTTGAAGCACAGCAGTTCCTCACTCCAGCAAAGAGGCAGAAATGCTGCCCTGTGCTTGGGAACAGCTTTGTCCTGCTTTTCTACAATTAGCCAAACTGTTGCCCAAGAGATCGTGGCCCTAAACACTTATTCTCCTTACTGAAAAGTGTGCTGTGCCTTTGACAGCTGTTCCTACTCCAAAATATGTTCAAGAGGGATGAGCCACCTTATGGAAGTGCCTGGTGACACTGAGGTGGGACAGTGAGGAGCTGTGAGTTATGGACTGAAGGGGAATTTGTCTTCAGAAGCGTTCTCATCAGAAGATATCTTGGAACCAGCTCCCCTGCTGCCCCTGACACAGACCAAAAACCCAGATGGTAACACACAAAACATCTGCCTCAGAAGACAAACAAGGGAACCTGAAGCACTGCAGCAAGAAAATATTCTCCAGTTTCCTTCTGCACCCCAACCACGTCACCTCTGCAGACCCTTGGATGCCATGTCCCACCCCACTTCTTATGATCTTCACTCCCTGAAGATCTTAAGAACATCTTTGATTTGCAGAAGGTAGAACACACATAGAAAGAAAAGATCCGTGAAGATTAGCAGCTAAGGAACTTCTGAAATTCTCTATTTCTAAAAGCAAGGAAAGGCAACGGGATGAACCAGAGGTACAACACAGATGCGAAAGCAGAGCCACTAAGAAGAAAGGAAACAACAACCAAAGAATGAATTTCTTCAAAAGTCACACATCCTAATTCCGCCCACTTCCTTTGCACTCCTTCAGCTAAATTTTTGTCCATGTGAATAAACATCTGCAATGGGAATTCAGCTCAGGACCTCGCTCCCATTACTGCAGCTTGCATTTAATTGAAATGTGCAATCCCATGGATGTCCAAACTTTAACCCATTTGGGTGGAGTGACTATTACTACAAGCTTCATATTTTTCCTAAAGCTCCAGCTGCAGGAACTGTAAGACTCCGTGAGAATCCAAAGATCTCAGTTGCAGGATTTTTGTTTTGTTTATTTTAAAAGATAACTCAAGTTCTCATGCTTGTGGAGAAATAAAAATAAATAAAAAGAAAAAGCTTAAACCCATGACTTGCAGGTTTATTAAAGGCTCAGAAACCAGAAAAGGAGAAAAAAAACTTTCCAGCTTTTAAAAAGAGCTTATGATTCTTTTAATTTCCTAACTGCTTACTCCTTTGGGTTTTTATTCTGCAGCACTTTCCAATGACTTTTTATTTTTTTCAGAATATAATTATTCCTCAATAAAGTGACAGATTAGTGGGCCCATTCTTCCTGTAGCTTTACTGAAGGTGACCATATTTGATGAGTCCAGTCATTCCTCTTCCATGCATATAAGAAGATGTAAAATTATTTCAAGGGTTAGTTTAGACCACAGTGTAGGAGATGAGAGGGAAGAGACAGATCTGCTACAAGACTGTCAGATAAAATATAAAAAGGTAACAAAAAATTTATGCAGCCCCAGAACAAAAGAACTAGGCCACAGTCTGTCAATCAGGTTTGTAGCTATCACCTAATCAATGCCAACAATAAATGAAAGCCTTGGTCAAGCAGAGAATTTACTTGACTCTCCACGGGCATTTTGCTGGGAATACACTAGAATGCCTTATCTGCAATGCCAATACCATTAATGCCAAGGGAAAAAGAAAACACCCAACACACTGCCTTAAAAATTGCTCCATTACTTTTTAATGAGGATTTCAAACTGTTTTCAGACTATGCTTTCAGTCTCATCACCTGGCTCACGTGGTTCATTTGGTTTTGCAGAAGCAGGGAAGCAGCTTTGTGATGCAAATGTGTTTTGTGGTGGCACCAGATGACCACACCAGCACCAGACCACCTGTATCCCCTCCACCAGAAGAGTAAAGTAGTTGTCAGAACTCATTTTCTTCACAGATGTTACGAAAGAAGTTGAGATACACTTTGTCCAGCTCTAATGTTTTTATGTTTTCATGGAGAAAAAGAAAAATATTTTTTGCTAAGCAGTTTCCAGCTTCAGGGCTCTCAAGTTACAGGACTGAAGCTCAGTAAGCAACACAGGATCATTGGTGACAAAGATGAGAGACAGAATGAAGTGCAAGCAGGAGAGCACGTGTGTGTGTATGTATTATTATATTACGCTATGCATAAGCACTGCTTGGCCAAATTAAGTTTTCCGTTAAACTCCCATTACTGAAACACAGATTACAAGCAGTTAATTAAAAAATACCTTCTAATAATTCTCCCTGAGTAGAGCAAACTGCAGCTATACAACAGTGATGGAGACATTGACCAAAATGCACTCAGACCACTGTGCTGGCTAAAGGGGTTAAGCATTGGAGAAGAGGATGGAGAGGTGCACTGCCACTTCACTGCCATGCTGCAAGCCCAGAAAGCCTGGCTGGCTCAAGAGGAGCTACTCAGTTCACAGAGCTGCTTCAAGTAAAATTCCACCCGTTTTCCAATCTGCTGCGAGGTTTCCTCTCCCTCCTCTGCAGTATCAAATGCTACTGACCACAGCTGGAAAAGACATCTAAAATGAAATGGAGCCCTGTCTCCTACCAGTACAAACCCACTAATGAGAAATTATTAAAAATATCCTGTTCATTTCACCCACAAGAACACTTCCCCAAAAAATTTATTGTCAACGTAGACCTTGGTAAAAACACTGATCAAGCTCAGCCTTTTCTACATTGATTGCAATACCACAGCACAATGCAAGCAGCACCTACTCCTGATGCATCCTCGATTTTTTTAACATGTCTAAGGAATTAACAATCAATTTCTTTCATCTTCAGGGCAATAACTGCTCGAGCCAAAGGAAGAAAGCAAGGAATTGTTTCATTTGGCATTCTCTTCTATCAGTACATTTACCAAACAGCTCTTACGTAGAACTTGTCATGGTGATTCATTTTATTGCATCCAAGCCTGTTGTACTGCCCCAGTAGGTATTCCAGCTACAAATGAGTCATAAAACCCCTGAATGTGGTGTTTTGTAGGAAAGGCTGAATTCTCCATCAAAGGAGTCTCAAGAAAAAATTTAAAAGAACAAAAAGAAAGCACCATTACTTAGGGGCAAGGGGGCTGGAAAAGAAAAAGAATACATGAATAAATAATGTGGAAGCAAACAAAGTCCTTGCCGTGTTGAGCACAGCTGTTCTACAGCATGTATAGAGGCTCTGGTTACAGAGCCAGGGCCATTTCCCCAAGGAAAAAAAAAGCCCTGTGTTGCACAATATGGGAGCATGAACACACAGGGAATATGCATTGCTTCTTAGTGCTGAGGAAAAAAAGATTTTGAAGAAATCACCAATCTACAACAATTCTAAACAAATAAACAACTTGATGCTGCCAGAGGACCTGCACAGAGATGATTACACTTGGGAGTCAAAATTCCTACAAAGCCAACATTCAGCCCACTGTGCTAGACACCTACCTAAACACAAGCAACTCTGGCTCTTTGAAGCATTCCGTGGATAAGAGAACAGCCTATTACGAGGTGCAGACACTGAGTAAATCATTGCCCTTGCCCAGAAACAGAGAACAAGCTGTTCTGCTCTGCTCTGGCCTCCCCATCCGTGTGTGGAACCTGTGCCCATTCCTGCACGGGGGTGGCGAGGCAAGAAGTTAAGTAACAATTATGCTGGCATTAAAAGATGCCCAGTGTTGGTTTTTGGTTTTTCTTTTGTGTTGAGGCTGGAATTGAATGTACTTGAGATGGCAGTTTTTGTTTAGATTTAGATGTTTATTTTTTTATCTGTGTTATAATTTTATAAGTAGTGAGTTTTGTAGTATTTTACTAACAAGGTATAAAATGGTTAACTATTTTTCTTTATAAAGTTTTTTAAGGTTAAACTATCTAATTAAGAAATGACACTTAAATTATTCTTACTTTAAACTTCATAACTAATTATTTGAAGTTTGCAATGAGGACTTTTTTGTTTAATTATAAAATAGTACTTTAATTTATGAATGAGGATTAGTTACTGTTTCAAAACTTCTATGTCAGTTCTATATATTATATTTTAAAACTTTCAACTCTTAAGTTTTTTACTCTGTGACATTAAGTATTTTTATTTAAACTATACACTCATAATTTTAGAGTTATTGATTAATTTTGGAAGTTTTCTCTACAGTTTTAGGTTAAATATAGTATTTTCTTGTGGGCCTGTGCCTTTCAGCACAGAAAGTTTAAAATTCTCAGCAAAGGCAATCTGTAGGAAAGGGATGAGGTAGAGCCACAGCACATCCATAGGGCTGTTTAAAAAGCACTAAGTCAGAGAGCCCATGGAACTCAGAGCAGTCCATAGGTGTGGGAAATGGATTTGTAGGGAGTTTTTAGGGTTTGACAGAAGGTTTATGTAGTATGTATTTGTAAGTAAATTCTGAGATAAATGTTGATTTAGAAATGTTATGGAATAGGATAGATACTGTTGAGAGAGAAATGGAGTTAGAAAAAAGTTTTAATAACTTTTATTCCATTTTCAATCTCATTTAGAAAAACCAATGCAAATATTATAATTCACTACTACAATCAAAAACCTACTACAAAACACTATAAACATTTCTTAACCTATCAACTTTTTACCACACCATATTGTAAATACCTTAAAACCAATAATTTAAAACTAAGCCTCATAAATCTTACTACAGTACATCTTTCATTCTATTCTCCAAAGTACCTAATCTTATTTATAAAACCACCCTTTAAAACTTTTTTTCTAACTCCATTTCTCTCTCAACAATATCTATGCTATTTCATAGCATTTCTAAGTCAACATCTCTTATCTCAGAATTTACATATAAACACATAACTATATAAACCTTCTGTCAAACCCTAACAACTCTCTACAAAATCCATTTCCCACATGTAGGCAGTGCAGCTCTCTGCCTTCTCAGGGCTACAATAAATAACCACAACAGCAGCACACTAAGTGGGATGGCCTGTTTTCCAACAAATTTTTACAGGACTCAGGGATAGCTCTTCCAAACTCACTGCACCGTAGCACAGAGCTAGTTCAAATATCCAGAATATAGCCAAGGAGTCAGCCAGGGTTTGTTTTGCTCAGCTGGAGAAAATTGTTGCTTTTAGTAAGGAAACCAGCTCAGTGTACCCATGTCTCAGGGCATACAGATGTTCTCTGGCACTGCATAAATACCATAAACAACCATCTTGCTCCACTGTTAGTTCCTTCACATTTATTCACACGAGTCATCCCTTCTGTTAAAAGACCAGAATTTTGCCCAACACTTCCAGCTGATCCTGGGGTGACAACTTCATTCTGAAAACCAAAAATCCCTGCTTTCCAGTTCAAGAGAGAAAACCATTAGTCAGAGCAATCTCCTAGCAGTAAGAAAGCATTGATTGAATTTTCACTCCACCCAATTCAAAGGTCAGAGAGTAGTTTTCCATCCTACATTGCTCTATACCATGCAGACCAGGAAGCTGAACCACATCTTCCACATCGGAAGCCAGTCCCTTAACAGCCTACCATGCATCTGCACACTCACGTGCACACTCTCTCTCTCTCTCTCTAAATTTCTTCAGAGCTCTCTATCATTTTCCCCTGAAAAAAAAAAAAAAAAAGGCAAAACTGATGAGTCTTGCAAAATACTTTGGCTCCAAAAACAAAAAACCATTTCGACAAAATTCCAAGTCCAATTTTTCTGAGCAATGCTAATATTGACATCAATTGTCAAGATAACAAAACCAAAGTGGGCTGGCAGAGTAAAACTAATCATACAAGACCATGAGCTAATTAGGATGGAAAACAGACCTCTGTGGCATTAGGTTTGTATTGCTCAATTTTTGTGAGGTTTCAGGTGGTGTTAGACAGATCTGGAATTCTCACTCTTAGACTGGCATGTGTCTAGGGCAAATACTATACACTCATCCAAGCTGCTCTAGTGTTTTCAGGAATGCAAAGATGAGCTAATAAAAATTACATTTTGATTTTAACATAGCCTATTTTTTAAATCATCACAAAAAGGGGTATTCTGTTTAGAAAGCCGTTTTTCTTTCGCTGACTGCAGGGATGGAAAAAGGAAAGAGAAAGGAGAGAAAAAAAGACTCAGAAGCCACATTCCTACTCCTCTGCCTTCTTGAATGACTCCATTATGAGGCTGAAAAGGAGATTTAATTAAATCAGTTCCACTTACCAACCAAACCTTACCTGTTTCCTTGCCAGAGACACCATTGCCTTCTTGTTCCCAAAGGGGTGTTGAGAGGAGGGACAGAAGAGCAGAAAAACTGGATTTTAAGAGCAGGAAAGCAGAGGGGGCTTTAATTTTTACCCAATGAAAAAAAAAAAAAAAACCAGTGGAAAAAACCCCAAACAGAGATATCAAGCAGTCATTAGTGCCAAGGCACCACTGCTAGGACTCTTCTGAAGATCCAGGATACCACATGCCAAACTCTCGGATACTAAAAATAAGTAAATATTCTAAAAGGGCTTCTGCTGAATTGTACTTTCACAGCAGAATCTGGACAAGGTCCAAGAAGAACCAAGAAACTGAGGCTTTCTGTATATTGCAGCCATTAAAATATGCAGTGAGTTCAAAGACTGCAAGGAAACCCTGTACTGTGGTAGCCCCTGCTAAACCTCATAACCATCTCTTTCTCCTCAGCTGTTGCAGGAGGGGAGAAAAATTATTACCCTCTGAAAATTAAGAATCAACTCCTTTAAACAGATGAGTCAGCAGATGTAAACTTCAGCAAAGCTAATTCCCCAAGCTGCTGACATCACCACACACATACAGAGACCACCTAGGAATTACTGCAGGCATGCTACTGTTCTGAAAAACACGGAATAAAAAAAGCAGAACAACCTCTGTGATGGTAGGTGTTGTTTTACTGTGATTACCCAGGGTAACAGAGCTGCTGATTACCTCAAATAGTCTGAGAGCTACGCATTTTGCTCCTCAAAAGCTTTCATGTAGCATCACCTCACACCCAGTTGTTTTTGACAACAGAGTTGGCATCGCTCTGGCTCCCTGCTTAGGCAAAACAAGTCCCAGCACTACCAGGGAGCTGAGGGCAAAGGGGACCCATTTCTGCAGAGACACTGTCACCTCTGCCCAGGCACACTGCCAGCAGCTGCCTTCACCCACAGCTCCAAGGGGGCTCAGGTAGCACAGCCATCTCAGCTGGGGAGGCTGAACTGTCCAGTTCTGGCAGCCACAACCCAGATTTCTGCCCCAAACTGAAGCAGCACTGCAGTCAGCTGGCTGGATTAGGAAAAGAAGAGAAACACTGTGTTGTCACTACGCTCACTGCAAATAATATTAAGAAGTTGCAGCTCTATTATTCCCCATACTGCAGAAGAAAAATGCCACTATTAAAATCACTTGCTGATAAAACACCTTTAAGGTGGGCTTGACCAGAGCCACCCATGCAGGCCTGTGGCCAGATCCAGACAGAGCCACGAGGCCACACATGTTTTGGACCATGCCAGACCTCCCCAGCCACGACACAACCCCCCCAGCCTGGCTCTACCCCAAGTTTCACTTCTGCAGGAGGAGAGGGAAGCCCAAGGTCACCCATCCCTGAACCTGTGTGGGCTGCCTGAGCTTCACAAAGCTCACCAGTTGGCCAGTTTGATAATAAATCACACTGCTGTCTCTGCCCTGACATCACAATTCACTGCTGGACACACACCATGCCACTGCAGGATGCCAATTCTCATGAACAAAAGATCCAGCTAGTTAAACAGAAAAATAAATCTCAGCTGCTAATAGGAGGGAAGGGAATTTTCAGTCCAAATAGCTGCAGGATTTCTTAATATTTTTTTTCCTAGTTGGAATAATTCAGACCTAGAAAAGGCCTGTTAAGTCAAGCACACTAAGTTAAATCCACAGCCACATCTGAAATAGGCATCTGGCTCACTAATAAGAGACCCTGCATTTTGCACTTTACCTAAACATCAGTATAAAGGAAAATCTCACCATGGTAATGCCTACAGACTTCACAAATTCCTTTTACTGCAGAAATGTAAAGTTACAGACACAGAAAACAACATCCGTGTTCTGGACAATACGGGCAGTCAGAAAAGATCTCAGCAAATTATATTTTATTTTGTCTACTTCTTTAAACAAAGAGGAGAAAAACAGACTGAGCTGCTGACTGTTTTGCAGATTAAGGTGACACTGACAAATGAACAGTCAATTTGCCAAAAATTCAAAGAATTAACTTTGTAAAAGGAAACAGAGATACTGAACGTTTTACAGCTGCCTTTGACTTTGTAATGCAAAGCACTGTGCTGAACCATGGAAATCAGAAAGCCAAACCCACTTGGAAACAGATCAGTCTGCATTTCACTGTAAGCAGTAAACAGGAAAAAAGGCTTTGAGTTTTAGGGATTTTTTTATTTTCAAAGCACAATATAACAAACAAAAAGCAACTTTTCCCACCTGCCATCAAACTGACTATCTGCCTTTTGATATTTGTGTCTTTTGCAGCAAATATGCTATTTATCACTTTCCTAGTAAGCATTCAGAGCCTCCCCAGTAATTGTGTGCCTAGCTTATATTTGAAGTGCTTTTGCAACACATGCATTGCCTGAGAAAACAGCTCGTTTTTCTAACTCATTCCTACATGAACAGAGCACAAATTAGAGTTTGACCAGGTTTGACTACCTAAAGAAATCATCAGAAGATTAAGCATAGATGATTATACATTTGTAAAGCTTTAAAACTCTTTCAAGCCCCAAGGTGTTTTAGGTTAGGACATTGTTCTTCATGGCTTGGGATTCTCTTCATGGGAATCTGCAAACAAAATACAAACAAACAAGAGTACGCAGCTACTCTGGCAGGGCTGTTCAAAGCCCTGTGCTGTATTTACCCGAAGTCACATTAACAGATGCTGTTGGTCCTTACAACTACTCTGAGAAATATGTATGACCTTTCACAAGAATCCCCAGCAGACTGATGTGGCCAAAATTAAGAACAGTAGTTTCAATTTTTACTAATATATAACCCCCTGGTCCCCACTTCCTGCCACACTTTCTGCACACTGTCCTGCCAGGGGATGGAAAAGGGTAAGGAAACACAAAGTTACCTAGCGTGACTTGGAACAGAGAGCCTCTGTTCGGCTGGAAAAGCCGGAGTGTTTGTAAAAAGTTGCAGGCTAGCAGGACAGCTGATGGGAGGAACAGCGAGATCCACACACCGAATATCGGTGTCACTTCTGAGCTGTCACACCGTGCACATGTGAAATAACTGTCAGCTACTTCAGGCTGTCAAACACTACAATGGAACATTGTCATCTCAGTGGCAGACAAGTAAAATAGCTGTGTTTAAGTAAGTCTACATTCATCCAAAACACACATCACAAAATCAAAGGGGGATGTAAGGAGGGCAAATAGAAAGCACCCTTCATTTGCTCATAAAACACACTGAAAGTTCATGACAAAGCCCTTAATGCCATACTTTATGCCCATTTGTGCAGCATACCTGCTAAACACTTCTAAAGTAACATAAACCTTAAACCATGGGAGCACAATGAGGCTGTGTCTTAAAAGCCTTGTTATTTCAGCTGGCAGAGACAAGATGAAACTAAAAAGGAAATACACTGGTGCACACAGAGCCTCAGTTCCACAGGCAGGACAGGCTGGGCTCGTGTTTTGGTTGTAGGATGGAGAGGATTCAAACCCTACTATGAAAACAGCTGGTGCCAGCACAGCACTACTCAGTTGTTAGGGAAAGTTCCTTGACCAGGAACCCAGGAGCCACTCTGGAATCACCCTCACACCCCCTGAGCTGGGATGAAAGCCCCTTTGCACCTCCACACAGACAGAACAGGTTTCCTCACCAGCTCTATCCCAGGTTTCCTATAGCAGAGCCTCAGACCTCTGGACCCTTAAAGCAGTTTATTCATGGCACAGCAGCAGAGAAACCGCTCAAGGTGGTGTCTTGGAGAGGGAATCCAAGCAAAGGAACTGCTGGGCTTTTATCCACTCACAGTCTGGGATCTTCCTGTGAGTCCCTGGCTTCTGCTGTGAGTGTGCAGCCACCTGGATGTGCCACAAGTCCCCATGCTCTTCATTATCAGAAGGGCTAGTGGTTCACAGCCTCTTGTCTCAGGCTCTGGAGCTCATCCTGCAGCTGCACCACGCTGCCTGCCCTGGATGTGTTCCTCAACAGCTTGGGACATGCACATCTGGGGCACTTCAGTGGGTCTGGAGCCACCCTGGGGATGCCAGCCAGGTCCATCCCCTTGACAGCAGCTCAGATGTACTTAAAGCTCAGGAGGGGACCCCTTCTGTCCCTGCTGAGGTGCAGGAATGGCTCCCTTGCTTCCCTCACCTCAGAGCTGCTCGTGCATGCAAAGGCTTTGTTAACTCTGCTCAAGGCTGTAGGGATGTTGTTCTCCCTGGAGATCACTCCCTTTCTGCTGCTGCAGGGGAGGCAAAATGCTCTTCATGGTAAGTCCATGGCTGCATTTCCTGATTGAAGCACAGGCAAGGCACCTACCTGGTCTCTGCCAGAAAATATCCACTGCAGACGAACAACAGCATTATTTCCTCACTCCATCATCTGCTGCCCTGCACTGCACAGCCCCCAAGGCAGGAACTACTGACAGCTACAGGTGGGGCAAGCCATGGCAGATGATGTAAACCCTGACAGAGGTGGTCTTAACCTAAGCTGGTGCCTCCAGAGCTTTTCTGGTTGTACCAGCACCTTGTGAGCAGCTGGGCTGGGCAGGTTAGAAAGAGCTGGTAAAGGTGGTGTGCCACACAACCCGAGGGGGAAGCTGAAGCTGAGAGCAATGAAATTGGTCAAACACACACTTTTGGAAGGGCTCTCCAGTTCTGTAAAACCCAAGAGGTTTGCAATATGACCACGAATGGCCAAGAGCTGTCTTCTCCCAATTCTTAACATCTAAACCGCTAGTGCAATTAAAAAGCAAATATTTTTGTGAGCTAGAAAATGGAAAACAAAATCGTTGGTTTTTTTTGCTATTCTCTGTTTCTGGAAGTCTGATTTTTATTAATGTAATATTTCTGTTAGCAGCCTTGTCTGCGTAAGGCATCTGTAGAAAGTTTTTATTGTTAACTCAATAGTGAAAATCTAATAGAGGTTCATTTGAATTTTCCTATTAAATTGACGTCAATCGCAGTCTGAGAATCAGATTGTTACAGCCCAGACTATGAAACAAACATTCAAGTCAGATGCTATAAATGTAGCCACTGCACACTGGCAAGTGTGTTTTAATATTTTTAATCAGGTCTCTGGGTAGAGCCAAGATACACTTGGCATAGAGATGAGGGGAAAAATTATAAAAATGTAGATATTTTTACTTGGAAAGTAATTTATAATTTATTTCCAGAAAAACTGGGAAAAAAGTTGAATACACACAGAGAATTGCACTTTAGCAAGCAGATGTACAAATATAAAAGTAACTAGAGCTTGATGTCTTAATCAGCACTTGCCACACAACAGACTAAAGGTGAGACATAATATTTTTCTTAAGGTTACTTTCACAGGAACATTATGTGTGGCACAGGAATCCCAAAAAGGAAGGGGGAATAAGGGAATCCTATGGCAGCGTTGGGGCAGCTGAATGGACTGAATAATGGTACAGCAGAAAATAATTTGTCTGTAGGGAAAGGAGACTTTTGTTTGGAGGATTTATAACAGGATTACAAGAAATCTGAAAATTTCAGCTAAGATTCCCATCAAAGGGACAGCAGGGTCCTACACCTCATCCAAACCTTATGCACTTTGGAAGAAACTCATCCTCCTCAAAACTGTAGATTTTTACAAAGAGACCAGCAGAAAAGCAGATAAAATAAATATATCACAAAGAGGTAACAAAGAGTGCTGGAAGAGAGACGGCTGGGATGGCCTTCCTCCCCTCTCCTGTGCTGGTCTCCAGAAATCTGTGGGGATGGCATGGGGTCCAGGGCACACAGCACTGATGCTTCTCCTGCCAAAAGCCACAATGAGATCAAAGAGAGCTGAGAAGAGTGAAAAAAAAAAGTCCACACAAACACACACGGCTCTATTATTTGCAATTGTTTACTGCTACAAAGAGGGCCCAAATCCTTATCAGATTTCAAAACCTTTTAGGGATGTGTGAAAGAAGGATGAATCAGAGCAGAAGAGCCTGAAGAGCTTTGTCATTTTTCCAGCAGAGGTGGAATACGCAAGTCGTATTTTCAACTCCAACAGAAAACCATTGGAGCTTTGTGCTAATTATAAAAATACTTAGAATACACCCAAAACAAAGATCCTTTTACTAACTAGAAAACCAGTTGGGCAAAAGTTTTCTTCTCTTCTAACCCACAAGATATTTGTAAGGCCTGCAATAATGAGGTTTGAAATTAAACAGGTTTATAAATTAAAGACAAATGAACAAAATGAAAAAAGATAAATTACAGTTAACAGAACTTCAGATTGTTTCTTAGTTATTACTAACAAGGCTGTAAGTCACATACAAATGCTAGAAAAGTGAATTCTCTTTCCAAAACATTTTTCAAGACTCTTGGGAATAATAACCAGCTTGGGTTTGGATGTTAGATTAAGGAGAGGGGAAAGAGCCCTGTGACCTGTATTGCATGTTAGAGTAAGAGTAAGGAATGGTGATGCACCAGCTACCTGCCACAGACCTGACCTCTGTCTGGAAATTATAGGCACTGCATTGAAAAATGGAGGGATGCCAGTACTGCAATAAAAAATGAAGGTGCTGGAGCCTTCAATGCATCCCTGTCCCTTATAAATCCACGCTTGCAAAATGCAAATTCCCAACATTCAGCAGAATGTCATTTACTTGATGCAAACATAAAAACATTCAACTTCCTTCCAAGCAGTGACCTGCTGAGATTCTGTGGGCACTGAAAGGCCCTCGGGAACACAGCTTTGTTGTGATTAAGCTGGTGGACATTTGCCTTGCACAGAGCACCAGGTTTCCTGTGCAAGGCTGGAAATACCAGCATGATTTACGGTATATTGTTACAGCTCCGTCTAGACGTGACTCGCTCGCTCAGGAACCGATAACAGCGAGCCCACGACAATGCCAGCCCAGCAGAGGTGCCACATCCTGTCGCCACATTATTTTATGAAAAACGCTTTTGACAGGATTTTTCTCCTGAGAAGCTGAGGAGCCTCAGGAAAGAAATGTAAACAATAATTATCTGCTGCTGTGGAATGCAACAGGTGCATCTGCAATTGGTCCACGTGGATTGTTTTCACTTGATGACCAGCCACAGCCACCTGTGTTGAGGCTGTGAGCAGTCACAAGATTTTGTTGTTTATCCCTTCCTTTCTAGCCTTCTGATGTATCCTTTTCTCTCTATTCTTTTTAGTATAGTTATAATACAGCATTTTAATATAATATATATCATAATATAATAAATCAGCCTTCTGAAACATGGAGTCAAGATTCAGTTCTGTTCCTACGTCCTGGCCCCCGACAGCTCCACCATAACATCCTGCCAACCCTGCAGCAGGCACAGCTCTCTGGGACCAACCTCTCCTGTACAGCCTCCTCAGCAGGCTGGTCTGCTGCTCCCAACCTGCTCAGGGAGAGGGAAATGCAGACTGAACTTCCAGAAGCTGTGATGTGCCTACCACAATCTTTCTTAGATCAGCTGTGGGGGTTCTGTAGCCCTCCTGTGTCACCTTGGCCAGCTGGGAATGGCTGTTCAAGGTTTGGCTCCAGCAACAAACTCAAGCCAGGCTGGAGCACACTCTGCAGTCATCTTATTCACACACTAGGAAAGAGCTGGGTGTCTGCTCTGGGGACTTGGGCAGGATCTGATGGCTTACTTTTACCATACCAGTAAATGCCATCACCTAGCCAAGACACAGCTTATTTTGGCAGAAGAATCTGCAGGAGGATTAGCAATAGCACCAAGAAGACTTTCATGCTTGGAATAAGCATAGCTGCACCTGGGCTTCTGTTGACAGAATTATGCTGGTAAAAGTGGAAGGGGGAAAATGGGGGGAAATGGCTTCCTGACCAACCAAACATGCCAGCAGAATCGGTAAGTGTAGGGTCAGGCTTCAGAACAAACCACACTGCAGTCCCTGGCACACGCTGTTATAGTGGAAATTTCAATCACAATAACCTGCAGTAATTAAATGGACCATGGAAGGACTTTTGCCCTCAGGGAAGGGATAAAAAGAATAATATTTCCTTCAACAAGCTGGAATACATCCAGCACCAGCACAACTGTGCAGGACTGGGTGTAGCAGTATCAACCTCTCACGCGACAGCCACTGGCAAGGAAACCAGATGGAAAAGTGTGGGAAATGCCAGTACTTTCTCTTTTCAGCCCCATAGCATTCCTTGATACCTGAAGCTGCTACTCCAAGGAAGAAAAAAAAAGCACAGCTGACTTGGAAGTCAGCCACTGTGCACTGCTGCTTGAAGAGGTTAAGTGTGAAGATAAAATGCAAGTCTGGAGCATTCCTAGAGGAGCAGTCATTGATTCCTTCCTGCAAGCAAGCTCATTTAAAATTTCACTTCTTCAAGGGCAGGTCCTGGAGCAAGTCTGGCCAATCAGAACACCAGCTTTTATGGAAACTATGCATCTAAAAAGACAGTTACCAATTCTCCTTGCAATAACATCCATCCTGTTTTTGTCATCACTTGAAGCCTTGTTTAAATACATGTGAGATTATAAATTTGCTTTACTTCTTTCTGGTTGACTTAGCAAATCTTCCCCAAATCAAAAGTTAGTCACACATACATTCTCAAGAACTTAATGCTTAGCAACACCAAAATAATAAACTCTACAGGATTTTTATGAGTCAGTATGTCTACACTCCTGTCCTACCAAATATCAAACCCCTTCCTTTGATCAGCTGGCACTAATGTCACTATGGCTGACTCTGGCCACACTCATGTATTAAGCAAATCTACTCCTACTTGAATTTCTTATTTAATGCATTTGCAAGTTTTTAAGGAGGAAACCAACAAATCCCTGTGTCTGTGAACTTTTTTTTAACCAAACACGTGAAATACTTAAACTCTTTTTTATCACAACCACAGCCTGCTAGAGAGCTGGCACCTCCAGCACTGCAACCATGGGTTCACAAAGATATTTGATAATTCCTTTCCCAGAAATTCCTTAAAACAGATTACCAGGCATTAGGGAATCCTGGACAGATTAATGAACAGCTGAACGTGTAGTCAGCAAAAGAGGAATGTCCTGAGTCCAGAAAGTAACAAAATATATATGTTCATATTTCATAGAAGACACAAAATGGAGCAAATCTGCATAGGAGAACATGTTTTAGGAAAGGGCCAGTGTTTGTCTAGCATTATTCTTGTGTGCAAGCTCACAAGCACAGAGAGCATCAGCTACCCTGAGTAACATCCACACTGTCTCTCTCTGTTAATAACAGGGGAGATCAGAATGCTTTTAAGCTAGGAAGAATTATGACAGCTAATGAAATCTTCCACTACAGTGTACCACACAAAATTAGTGTCTTGTAGTCAAATACATAATACAGTGAAAAGTAAAGCAGCCTGTATTAGCAGTAACATAGCTGGAAACTTGCATGTTTTCTTTGCTATTATATTTTATCTACCACTACAATTTCAATACCTCAGTGGCATTTTGCTTCTTGAGTACATGACAAGTCAAAATTTATAGGTCAGAGGGTAAAAGAAGGTGAAAACAGAAAGACATTTACCTACAACTTTGCATTTTACAAACCCTATTTTATGCCTAACACAGCTATTCACATTTGGTCAGCTACTGTACGTGTGTGGGAAACTGTTCTGAAAACAGTAATTTGGCAAAGGCAGCAAAAACACACAGCCAGGACATTTGCTGAACAGAAATATGTGTAAACTCCATGAAGGAGGTTAACACAAAGCCAGGAGTGGTGGTATTCTAAACAGTGGTGGTAGCAGCAGCATAAAACTTAAGCAAGTAATTTAGACAACAAAATAGCGCATTCTCTGTCATTCCTTTAAAAAGGAGAGAAGAAAATGATGGCAGAGGCATAAAGAGCTCCATTACTATTCCTCTGTTCTTTCCATTTGGACAAAGCACCAAAGTGCTTCACCAGGAAGAGAGAGCAGGACCTTTCACAGCACCAAGCTCACTGATTTTGGGTGAACAACAGGATGGAGGGTATCTGAAGTGTGCTGAGCAACAAGGGAATAGAGAATGAATCTCAGCAACACTGTTGACACCAAAGGAGCAGCACTACAGCAGGCCTGACTCTGACCAAGAGCTGTTCTTCATGACGAAAACCTGTGACAGCAGATCATGAAGGGGAGAAAAAAGTGTGGGAGAGAAGCATCCACCAGGCAAGTTAGCAATGCAGGTTGGCTCCAAGCAGCTTTTGCCACTCTTTCCTTGGAAAAACCTGCTAAGGGGCTGTGCTGGTTTTGGCTGGGATAGTTTGGGTGCTCAAAAGGACTGATCTGGTTTAAGCCCAGTCAGCCCCACAGAGCCACTCACTCATTGTCCCCTGCTGAGATGGGCAAGAGAATCATCAGCAAAGTGAGAAAACTCATGGGTTGAGACAAAAACATTTGAAGAGGTAAAGCAAACACTACACATGCAAACAAAACGAAACAAGGAGTTCATTCCCCACATCCAGTGACAGGCAGGTGTTCAACACCTCCAGGACAGCAGGGCTCCATCACATGCAAGGGTGTGTTGGGAAGACAAACACCATCACTGCAAACATCCCCCTCCTTCCTCCTAGATGAGATGCTGAGCATGATCCACATGGTCTGGGACATCCCTTTGGTCAGGCCCGTCCTGGCTGTGTCCCCTCCCGGGGCCAGGCCCGTCCTGGCTGTGTCCCCTCCCAGCTCCTTGTGCACCCTCAGCCTCCTTGCTGCTGGGGTGGGGTGAGGAGAAGAAAAGGCCTTGTGTAAATCCTGCTTAGCAAGAACTAAAGCATCCCTGTGTTATCAACAGTGCTTCCAGCACAAATCCCAAACACAAATCACACCAGCTACTCAGAAGAGAATTAACTCTACATGCCAGCCAAAAACCAGCACGGGGGCTCAGTCTGAGAGCTCACAAATATCACAGACACCAGTGTTTGGATGTACAATCTGGATTTCCTCAAAACTTTCCTCTAGTACTAGTGTATGTTTTCTTCCTCCTCTGGCTCACAGACTGCTGGGACAGTTCCTGTAACCACCCAACTGTACTTCCAGATTTGCTTGGAAATTTGTTCTTCCAACTGCATGCTTTCAATCTCTGCCCCAGGAACACAACAGCAATAGGTACAGGTTCCATTCCCAGCTGAAATACCAACTGCAACACCCAAGTCAAAGTTCCAGGAGTGACCTTAGTTCCTAAGGCTCAGGGACAGGCTTGGTGGCACATAAAAGCCTCCCCTGCCCATCTCCTCCAGGAGAAAAGGAGCAAACAACAGTTTCCACCTGGGGAGAGACCATCAGGGCGTCAATAGCAACACTAACCCTCAGAAACTCATACCTTCGTCACCAAAGTGTACATCAAAACTGCCTGAAAAAATCATCAGTGAGCACAAAGTCCTGCTGAACCGCAAACCTGAACATAACTAACTGCAAGCTAACTCGGCAGGGAGTGAACACCAGTCACCCTTACCATGCCTCTGTCTTCCCAAGTGCTGGACTTGCATGGTTCAACACATGCAAGTCCAGCAGCAGCAACCAAGTTATCTTTCAGCAGCAAGAAATGAAATTTCTATTTTCAACAGCATTTCTATCTGTCCCAAGAAAGGTCTTGCAGGTGTAAGAACTGTAAAGAATGAGAACCTCACACTACGACGTTGGGACTGGAAATAAACATTTACAGCACTCTACTGAAAACTTGTATCACATGAATCAAAATAACAGCAGGAAGATCAGAAAAAAAGAACACGTAGTACTCGTGTTTGAGAGCATGTATGCACCTCAATTTTCAAGCATTAAAAAGATCCTATTCTTCCTTTAGCTGAAAACAGTGTTCAGATATCAAAATGTTCACAAACCCCAAAAATTTGCATTTATACATAGGTGGCTAGCAAGATGAAAAAATAATAATCCTTCCATCCAAGCACATGTACATACTAGTATCTTATGGTTACAGAATGAAAATCTGCCAATTTTAAAAACAGACAAACCACCAACCTGCTTCAAAATCCATGCTACTGAACACTTAAGGGTAAGGCTCTAAAAGCTTTCCTTGAGGAGGTAACAGAAATGGATAAATTTGATTCCCAGTCAGCACTTTCAAACACCCATGGGTTCTTCACAGTCAAAGAAAATTTTCCCAGGGATAACAGGCTAGTGGTTCAACTTAGGGATGCCCAAGTAGATGCTGTGGGTCACCATTTCATGTTTTTCACCAGACAAATCCACCCTCTCGTGATAAAACAGCTCGTGCAAAGATTCCTACCTCAGTCTGTTCTGCATATTAATGTCCCCATACAAATAATTAACCACAGAATCATTTAGGCTGGACAAGATCTCCAAGAACATGGAGTCCAACCTATGACTGAACACTCTGTGGCCCTGAGTGCCACATCCAGCCCTTCCCTGAACACCTCCAGGGATGGTGACTCCATCACCTCCCTGGGAAGCCCATTTCAATGCTTGCCAACCCTTTCCAACAAGAAATTCCTCCTGATGGCCAACCTGCACCTCCCCTGGAGGCTGCATTTATCGTGTAACATGCAACAAAACTCAAGCAAGAGGAAAAGACAGCACACAAATATGAAAGCTCACCAGTTTGAAAGGGCCCTGTGTCTGGATGCACACCAAAACAATTAAATATTATTACTTGCCAAGTATAAAATACATGTCCATAAATCATGTTTACAGGTATTTATGAAATCAGAAGAGCTTCCAGCTTGATGTGTTTGCACATGTTACCTGAATTTGGTAACACCTGGAGAGATGCTGAGATGGAGTTACAACAAACTTTATAAGGAGAAACAACCCTAAAGGTTACAGGGTTATTTGATTGTCAACATGCACATTGCTCCCAAAAAGCTGCAGACAGGAAATCCTGTACTCAGGATCCCTTCAAGCAATTCGCTATTGCAATCAAATTTAAAACATGCAATTAATCAATAATACTCACTAAAGAATTCAAAAGTGTTCACATATGCAGTTAATTCTGAACTTTTTTCCATGACATTCATTAAGGAAAATTCATCCCGTTTCTGTTAACACAGGGAGTATTTCATTACACCCAAACGCTATGGAAACACCATAAACCAGAACATCTTCATTTTGATTAGCAGACCATCACAATCTAAGCTCTTCTTATTACTGAAGAGTTTTCTTAAGATAAAAAAGATCATAAGTCCCTTAAAGCCAGTTAATTCCTGTTTTAATGGAAAAAGTAACTTCTTCCAGCTGTGAAGCAGCCCTAAACTCCTTCAGGCCTAAACTCCCACAGCCAGATTTGACTTGAGAGCCTTTTCAGGATTAAGAAATTGGTTTGAGCTCAGGGTGTACTGTCAGACCACAATAAAAGGAAAATGAATACAATATGCTGGAAATACAGCACTAGTCACATTTAAAAACACACTTTCTGACAGCATTAATTATGACACTGTGCCTCCCACTCTTATCACGCACAGCCCTTTCACAGCAGCTCCACAGACCTCACCCTCAGCCATCCCAGGCACGAAACAACACAACAACAAGCCTTCTGGAAGGCAGAAAAAGAGAGTTATTGCTTAGTTCAAGTTCACAGAAAATCCTTGCTGAAAGTTTTTTCTTTTTGGTCTGTTTTCCAGTTTCATCTGTTTCAAAGAAACTTCTGCATTTGTCTTTGGGAGAAAGGGTGATGAAGGCGAGTGGTAGGGAAGGGACAAACACTGGCAAACCAAGGAAAGTCACAGTTTTCATAGAAAAAAAACCCAAAACCAAAACCCCATACTTTACAGATATCTATTGAAAAACTTTTTCCAAAGGGGAGGAGGGAAAAGGAAAGAAGGAAAAGTGAAAACTCTTGGGATGCTGTATCTGCCACCCAAGGCTCCGACCTACATAACCCTGCCAGAGCATACTCAGGCTTGCGACCTGAACAGTCAAGTCACCTTTTCTTTTGTCCTGCAAACCCACAAATAAGGAACAGGTACCACAAGTCACACTAATGAAAACACTCAGCTGAAAGCAGTCAGTGAGTGATGTGCCAGCCTAACTCAGGCACCCCAGCACATATATCACATCATGGGGTCTGAGTGCCAGAAGAGCCAAGCTGCCCACAGGGCTCTGCCATCCCCACTGGGGAGTGCCAGCAACTGAGATGGGCAGAGAAGTGGAAAGCCACGGTGATGAAATAAAAGCAGCGCTGTACAGCACTGGAACAAACTGGGGTAGACTGGGAATGAGGTCTAAGCCCCTTTTACCTGGGACTCTCTACCAATACACCACCACACAACCCCTTTGCCTAGCAAGACTCTGCTGGACCCATTCATCTTTGGACAGACTCATCCTCTGCTTTTGGAGCTGCTCACCTGGGCTGGTCTGCACAAGAGAAACACAGAATAAGCACAGTGCAGTGCACAGCTGTCAGGCAGAGCTGTGCTGCAGAAACCAGCAAAGGCCTCCACACCAACAAGTTCGGTGTGAACAGCTGTTTACCCCCCCCAAGTTTAGGCAGTGTTAAAAGCAGCATTTATTGCCATGGCAGCGAGACCAAGCAAAAAAAACAACAGCCATGTGCTCAAAGACAATGTACAGATTTACTGCCCCTTATCACAGAGCAGTTCAAGAAGCAACACATGTCCTACACACAGGTATTCCAACCCAGGAGAAACAAAGTACAGCAAAATACAAAGCTGCAGGATCAATGACCAGCAAAAGCTGGGCAGTGAATGCCTGTAGCTGTTCAGGCATTTCGGGGTGGCCACATAAACAACGATTTATGGGTTCTGCTATTTGGTACTGTCAAATAGGAATAGCACAGGAATCATCTTTAATTATGGAGGATTTAAATCACACATACAGCCATTACAAGAATAAGTTTTGAGACACAGAGATGGATTTTCTTTATTTCCACAAAATTTTGGCCAAATTGTCTGCTTGAAGGAGCTCAATTACTTTTCCTTGATAGTAAAAACCATCCAAATCACTGTCCTACACAGCAACACTCTCTGGTAACAGAATCCACATATGTGGTAATCTTTAACAAAGTGTTCATTTTAAAGAAAGAGCTCCCAAGCACACATACATACCACAAAACATCCAAGTTATAAAATCAAGAAGAAAAATTAAGAGTTAGCTTTGTTGAAAGACACAATGCATGTACCAGCATCTTTATTTCAACTGCACAAAGAGATTAAACAAACAACTAGGAGCCTGAGCCCATCACAGCTTTGTGATAAAACCATCCAGGGCATCCGAGTTCCTAGAAACCTGCCACCCTGAGAAGAACACAGACAACATTGCTGATTCATTTTTCTGGCAGTCACAATCCTGACTCTTGCTCAAATGCCCATTTTCCAGACTTTGCAGGACTGTCTTCCAATGCCTAGTCTTGATAAAGTGTCTTTTCTTTTTTGTACTTTAAAAAGTACAGCTGATCTCACATTGTCAGTAAATGTGTCAGCAACTGTATTCATTGCATAGACCTTTTCCCATTTTGTTGTAGCATTTGGTCCAGTTTGTGATTACAGAGTTTGACACACTTAGCACACCACTGAATAGTCAAGACAGTCTTTCAGAAGTTGCAGACACTGAAATTACACAAATCCCTTTTTCAATTAGTAAATTAATCTCTTATTTTTAATTTTTAAATACAAGGCAGAAAGACCAGCGGTAATGAATCTCTGATGAGAGTTGATGAATCTCTTGCTATCTCCCAGCAGGGGAAAAAAAAAGAAGCTGCTTGATTTTTACATCTCAAAGAAACTGAATTAAATAAGTAATGGAAAAATTCCTATAAACATGCACTACAAATCACTTGTTCTTTGAGCAACATAGATTAATTCAGGATACAGACTAGCTTTCTTTATTGACTTCAACTCTTTTCTTGACCTCCTTACATTACTACTTTATTCCTCTTCCTTTTCCTACATTTCACCTCTGTAAAAATCTAGTAATATGCTTATAAAATGTTCTTGAAATAAATAATTTGTATCAAGCAGAATGGAGTCGTACTCGTGCTTTCCCCAATGCAAACATACCAAATAAATTTCAGTTTTGGTCAAAGATCTATTCAGAATTACTCTGATTAAATGTCACATTTATAAATATAGAGGCAATTAAAAACATCTGGAATATAAAGCACTTCTTTGTATGCAATGTTTTGAGTAAAATCCAGCAATTTAATGAAATTTATTTACCATGTGCTTCGAAGTTAACTGAGGTGACCGAACTAGGTGTTACCTCTGAAGTCAGAGTTACTGCTTGTGCAGAGATTCCTGCTTCCACCCACACCAGAGGAGCAGAGCACCCACACACCAAGCTGCTAAATCCTTTGGGCATGGCACCAGCTCAGCCACACAGCTCGGGAAATGGCAATTTAAGCTGTTCTGTAACGACCCCAGGCACAACTGCAGCACCTCTGCCCTGAGCAACCCCACAAGCATTTCCTGCATGCAGGAAAGGGTGAGAGGGTCAGCAGGATAACACTGCCACAACAGAGAGAAGCTGTGTGCCTGACCTGATAACATGAGACAAGCAGGGGAGTATTTTAGGGTTTTACATCTAAAGCAGAAACAAAGACTTGTTCAGTCTTTCTGGGAAAAATACACCCTGAAATCCCTCTGTTGTTTCTTGGAGAAGTGTACTCAGCACACGTCTTCCTAGGGTGGATGGTGAGGTACAAAGTGATGTCACAGTACTTGGCATGGAACTGCATAAATAGCTGGATATCAAAAAACAAATCTAGGACAAGCCAGTTCCTTAACAAATGATACATTATTCTATGCCTGAACTGCAGTTTTCCCACTTACAGCCCAGAAAGGACAAACAAACTGACCCCACGCTGGAACCTCGTGTGGCCGAGGCTTCCCTATGCCCTTCAGAGCCTCAGAACTTGGGTTGACTGCTTCAATCTGGCATCCAGCACCAGATGCCATAACCAGGCATGACTGTAAGGGTCTCCAGTGAGGCTGGCACAGGGTGGGGTTTCCAGGCTTCCCCACTGTCAGGTTATGGCCTTTTCTGCCCAGAGACAGGGCAACTGAGAGGCATTTAGAAAACTTTTATTCAATTTTCAGTCTTAGGTGAAGGGTGAGACAATACAGATGTTATAACTCACACCATCACAATCAGAAGCCAACCATTTCCTAATCACAATACATTATAAGTGTTTCTTGGCTTTGAGAATTCTCTGCAAATTCATTTCCCACAGTGCACCACGTCAGAGATCCCCATGCTCTGTCCTGTGGGCTGGCACATTGCTCCATTAAGGAATTGCCTGAAACAGTCCCTGGAAAACTGCTGGTCTGTTAAGACTGCACCATTCCCTGCCTAAAGTGCATTCCTCTCTTCTTTCTCAGTTCACTGAAGGTCTGTAAAGCAATGGCACTCTCCAGAAGTATTTTCTTATGAAATTACCAGAAATAACAAGCCCCCTGTGAGATTAGAGACCCCCAAGTTGACCATTACAATATTCCCTATAATATCCTTCTGCAAGAAGTGTTTTACACCAGGGCTGATTTAAGATCTAAACTGATAAAGCAAAAGATAGGGAAAATGACACATTAATTCCATTTATAATGCAAGTCACAGACAGTTCCACATAACCCCCCAAAACCAACCGAGCAACAGGCAAGACCTGTGTCAGATCTAAGTCCTGAACTGAAGTTTAGTCCCAAGACCATACAGAGTAAAAGCATCTTACTGATGCAGCTCTCCAAGGCTGTTCCCTCTCTCCCTGCAATTTCCTGACCTGTTCCCACATCAACAGCAATTTCCTTTTCCTTCAGGCTGACTCCCACTCCTACACAGGCACCTGACTGAGCTCCTTCCCCTCCCTGGCCTGCCTGCACCCAGCCTGGGCTACCAAGATGCTTCAAGGGCTACTTTCACACCGTGCTCAGGGAGATGTCCCCACGTGGGTGCTGCTGTAGGCAGATGTAGTCTCTGTTTCTCTTTTGCTAAGGTCAGAATTAAATGTGTGAGATGGTATT
>VYZP01056518.1:0-48872 GCA_013400635.1 Hypocryptadius cinnamomeus
TATATTACTATATTCTAAACCTTTAAACTCTTAGTTTTTTGCTATGTGATATTATACACTTTATTTAAACTACACACACATAATCTCAGTTTTATTATTTAATTTTGGAATTTTTCTTCATGGCCTCAGGTCACATGTAGTGTTCTCTTGGGGGTCAGTGTCTGCTTTTGCCCTTGCCCAGGGAGCAGCCTGGTGCCACCACCCTGGTGCCACCACCCTGGTGACATCTGGCAGGAGGCTGGCCTGGAGCAGAGCAAGGGGGCTGCTGTAAAACCCAACCAGTTTTGCTGGGGGTTGGATTCAGATAACAAATTAGGCTCAGCTCAGTGAAGAAACTTTTGAGCGTTTAAATGAATTCATTGTTTGCTGATGTTTCTGTGTTCGGAGTAATGTGTTCTTTCTCTTTGGCAGAGCAGTTAAATGTTCAGTGTCATCCTAATCCTTCTGATGTTTGGGAGGCTTTCATTTATGAAATCCTCAGGTTATTCAGATCCTGCTCATGTAGAAGTGACTACAAAATTAGCATGAAATCTCCCAGCAGAAATCAGAGGTTTCATGGAGCTTTTGCAATGAAAGAACAATAACAACAATCATTTCTTGAAACCTCTTCACAATGTCATACTACATTTAGGACGTGTTTAAAACATCAAATACATCTTTGCTGTCATTCAGTTCTTTCCAAATAAATTATGAGAGCCTAATTCAGAGGGGTTTTGCTTCCATTTCCTTTTGGCATTCCGAGGCTATGAACCCAATAACCTCCCCCATGCAAAAATATGTTTAATAAGCTATAAAGTTGCATTCTGTCCTCTCTCCCTGTTATGGGGATCCATCAGCCTCAGTAAAGAATTGCACATATAAACATGTACTCAAATGGAACCTGCAGGGAAAATCAGATTTACCATCTTCTTTCACGAAGAATCATGTTTTTCTCAGGCTGTTTGCAGAGGTTTTAGAACCCATTAAAAGCAGAGCTCCTCTTTTTCCATCCTTAGTCCTTAATTTCTCAGACGTGGGTAGAGTGTTTGTGTTTTCCTAATAACAGTTGCAGGGGTGGTTTGGTGGGAAACTGCACATTTATGCGGACACTTTTATGCAGCTTTTAATTCCAAGTTTATTAAAGACATTTTTGAAGGGGCAGTTCTGAAAAAAGAATCCATGCTTGCAATTTTTCATGTTAACAGTTTATTTACTGATTTATTTCAGCTGCTGATCTCTCCCTAACTACTGCATCCCCAATCACTTTTCTGCCATCAGAGGAAACAATCAGAAAAAGCTGCCATTGCCCCTCCAGGTTTCTCGTTGGCTAATTGGAGTTTTTGGCTCTTTATCCTGTTGATTAAAAGAACAGCTGAGTGGAAGTCAGAATGCAATGCGTTTACAGAGCTGCCACACCCAGCCCTGCTCTTTGCTTTACTCTGATTAATTTAGCAAATGAAAAACCCCTGTAAACTCACATATTTTTGCCCATAGTTGCTCTATAGTTCGCAGTAAGCCTTGGGTAAACTGGCCTGGAGATAACAAAATCAGTACAACAAAGGCTTCCAAAAAGCTTTTTCTGTAAAGTAACATTTTGTGCTGGGGCACATAGATGGTATGAAACGGAACAGCCCTTTTGGAGAAGCTGCCTTTAATTCAGTGTATGAGAAAAACAACTGTCACTGTTTACACTCCTCGCTCAAGGTAAGCATGTTTGTCTAAAGTATTACCCCAGCCTGCCTTGCAAACACTCGAAGCTTGCTGACCATTTTTCTATATATAGACTGCTCTGTGGAACTGTCTTTATCAAAACTTTGGGGGAAATCTTTAACAGGATCTGAGAGACTTGCCTAATTTATGCAGCCATCTATTCTCCTCCTATTGATTCCCTCGATGATATATGTTTATCCTCCCTGCCTGTGAAAACCTGGAATTAAAACCGAAGCATTTCTGTTTTATGCCCGTAATTGCTGGTAGAGAGGAGATGGGGGTTACGCATAAAAGCTGTAATCTGTTTAGTGAGCTTTAAACAAATCATCCTGTAAATCCCAACACAAAACTACCCCAAGTTTACAAGATAGAAAACTTCCAAACAGCAAAGCCTTACTTCACCACAGTTTTTTGAAACTATTTTAGAGGCCTCTTCCCACATCTTTTGTGATGAAATACCCTAAAGTGAACCAGCTCCCTGATTTGAGAGGGGACAGAGACTGGGGGACGTGGTCCCCACATCCAAACCATCCTGGAGAGATCAACCATTGATGATTTAAATCTTCACTACTTTATCTCTTTGTTTGCTGCTCGGAATGCTATTGATAGCCGCTTTGTCTTTGTAATTGTTTTAATTAGCCGCCCAGCGTGGGCCCTGGCCGTGCCTGCGCCGGCACTGTGGCCCCGCAGCAGGCCGGGCCTGGCCCGCGGCAGCTCCGAGCCCTCACGGCTGCCATCGTCCCCTTGTGTTCCCCGGTTCCTGCCGAGAGCTCTGCCTGGGCCAAGGGAGAGAGCGAGGAAAACCCGCACAGATATTTCGGGGATGGGTCCATGGGAAAACCCGCACAGATATTTCGGGGATGGGTCCATGGGAAAACCCGCACAGATATTTCTGGGATGGTTCCATTAAAGCCGACCCTGCCCCGATGGCTGCTGCAGGCACACAAAGGGCAGAGCATTGCCCATATCGATTGGTCTTTTCACGAGTCTGTCTTCAGCAATTAGGCCGATATTTATGGCAGTTACTGTACTCTCCTCTCGGCGAATTTCTTCTAAATTATTATTTCTTTGGCTCGCTAATGTTATTTGTTCTTGTTGACCACATCCTTCTTTTGTAAGTGGAAATCTGGATGTTCAATTATGATGTGGATCTGCAACTCATTAGCAGTAAGCTTTGGTGCTGTGGCCATTTGAAGACAATTCTGTCATTTAACTTGTGGGAACTTTTGGCAATGTGTGTGTTCTGGGGGGAAAAAACCCCAAAACCCAAAAGTTTGGTTTTGAAGATTATCAATAACATCAAAACCTCAAATGCTTTCATAGTATAGTTTCCCCCCCCCCAAAAAAAAAAAAAATAATTAAGGGGGGGGGAAAAAAAACAAAAACAAAAAAAAAAAAAAAACCAAAAAAAAAAAAAAAAGAAAAAAACCACCACAGAAAAAGAAACCTGTGCCTGGGATAGAGGAATGTGAATAGAGAGAGGTGCTCCATGAAAGCACAAGTTTCCTTTGGAGTTGGTTTGTTCAAATTAGCCCAAGGTCTGTCCTTGCCAATTACTGCCCCACTTCAGCTGCTCTCCATGTGCTGCATTAACCAGGACTGCAGTCTGGGGCTCTCAAAGGCTGGAGCTGGGGTGTTCTCCCTCTGCGATGAGGTTTAGCTCATTAGTCTGTGTGCTCCATCTCATTGCTCTCCTTGAAATGTGCCCACCATAAAGGATTAGTTTGGGATTTGATGGACTGGATTGAGATAATTTTCTACTTGGAGATGAATGGAAATCCTAAATGCCTGGGAATGTCTACGCTGTGTTAACCTAAAGGCACTGCTGCTTTTCTGTGGTGCCAATCCTTGCACTTTTCCTCTGGCTGGAGGGATATTAAAAAGGTGTGTGGTGGGGGGAGGCCTGGAAGTTCTTTCTTAGAGCCAACAGACAAATAATGTCACCTCATGAGGAGTGGGAGGGACAGGGGCTCCTTCAGGAGGGGAAGCAGCAACACATTCCCTGCCACATTTTACCCCTCTTCAAGATAAGAGCTAATTTCAGTTTCTCTGCTCCATTTCCTTGGCTGTCAGGCATGAGGGGACAGAGAGGGGTCTGCAGTTTGCCTTAGCACTGCTCAGTGCTGTCGGTGGGATGGGGAATGGCACAAATTGTCTCAAGATTTATTGATTTTTGCTTACATTGATAAGTCATGAAGCAAAAATCTTGGATACAGATTTCTTGTTTGACCTTGGGCACCTTGTTCAGCCCACGGTGAGCCTCAGCCTCCTCCTCCAGGCAGAAGCTGTGACTCCTTTTGCTTTTCTAGAATGTGGCTAAAAGCCACTAAAGATTGCAAAGAGCTCAGAGACTGCTTTAAGTAAAGCTTTTGGGGTTGAGAGGAAGAAATCTGAGAGTATCTCTGATGCCAGTGCTTAGCCAACCTTTACAGAAAAACAAGTAATCTTATTTATATCTGTTTATGTCTATTTGTTTCCCTTCTCCAAATAGAAACAGAACTCTTGAGTGGCACTCAGGCTCAGCTGTGCTATACTATGGGTGCCAAACTGATACTTGCAGGTGATATTTGAGTATTTTAATCAAAACTGAATCAGTTAAACACTGCAAGTGTCTTTGCAATGTGAAATCATGCATTTGCAAACTGTGAATTTATATTTCTGGAGTCTCCATGTGGATTACTCTGAATTTGGGTGTGCATTTACTGCAGGCAGCAGTGGTGGCACTGCTGAGTGGGCAATTTGGTTTGGATGAACTTATTTCCTGATGTATTCATGGACAATGCCTGTACAAATTAAGGGCACAATTTGGTGTTTGATGCTTTTTTACATGCCAGATGCTGTGGCCATCTCTGATGAGCCTGAGTGTAAAGCAGAAGCTGCATTTCTGTGGTGCCATTACAGTGCAGTTGTTGGGCAGCTTTTTCTCTCCAGCCTGGACCAGTGTTGTGATAATGCTCACAGTGTGCTTTAACAGGAGGGAAACTGGCTGAGCACTTGGATTTGATGCCTGCCTTGTAAAGGCACGAAACCAGAACAAGCTGAACACAGAAAGAATTCCTTGCCTGCAAAAAGCTTGTGGAAAGAGGCAGAATTACCCCAAAGGAAGCCTGACATGTTATTAAGAGATTAATGTACTCTTTGTGATTAGGATGGAGCCTTTGGTCTGGAGTCGATTTTCTTTTCAGATCAACAAACCTTGTTCACTGGTTATTTACTGGATGAAGGCTCCTATAAAGCACCAGTGCAGAGCTTTCTGTGTCCCTCCATCTGAGTCACAATTTATAAATAATAGCTGTGTTTACAAACGAGCCCTGAGCAGAGCTCTGCCGGGTGAGGCAGTGGCTCAGCTGAGACACTTTAATTAGTTCTTACTCAAGAGATACTACTCAGCAAAGCCATCCCAGTGCCAGCAGCAGTTGGTGGTGTCCTCATGGCGTGCTGGGTTAGTGCTCTATTGACCACTTTGGACACACAATGGTGGTTTTATGTTGGAAATCTTGCATGGGGAAGCTCTGCAAGTTCTGTGAGCTCTGGACACTGGCAGGGAGGAGCAGAGCCTCGCCTCTCCCCAGGCAAACCCCTGTGCTGGAAGCTTAAAGAAAAATATCCCCTGGCAAAGCCCAGGAGAACATATCCAGTCTTACATTCCTGGGTTTCCCTGGGGCTCTTGCTGACCCAGGTGCCCGGGCTGGGGAGGTGGGGATGCCCATGGAAGGGGGGGTCACCTGTTGGGGAACACACCCACCTTGAGAGACCAACATCCAAAGCCATCCTGTGGAGAAGCTGTGCTGGGGAGGGGGTTCCTGTGCCTGGGGTGGGGAGGGTCACTGTAAACCTGCTGTGGGGCTGGGCTGGGGCCTGAACTGGGAGAAGTCCGTGCCAGAGCTAAAAGTGCTCGTTTCTTGCACAAGAGCTCTTGTAGTAATGCATTGACCCAAAGGCAGCTTGAGTGTAAACAGCTAATTGGAAAGGTCGAGTGATTATTTTCTAGTTTTCATTTTGAGCTAGATGGTGAAATGTTTACATCTCCTATAGATATGATTGATGTGGAGAGCAAACAAGAAAAAAATCCTTTGCTGGGTCAACAGGTTACTTAGAAATGTGTAGAAAGGTTAATCCCAAAGCTTCTGTCCTTCTTAAGTGACCATTGTTATTTATGTATTCATAACCCTGGAAAAATCATAAAGACCTTTCCCCCCCTCCAGGAAGTTATACTCCTGCATTTACCTGTTACAAATGACTAACTAAAGTAATCCACAATTTTTATGACCTCTCACTGCACTTTCAAATGAGGTTTTCTTGCTTGGTGAGAGCTTGCTGAGGTATTACTTTCTGCTCAGGTGTAACTGAAATCCTGGGTCATCCATTCAAGAATGTTGTTGCCTGTGAGATATTAATTGCTTCTCAAACCTCAGAGCTGCTCCAGCTTCCAAAGGTTAATGGAGCAGATAGATTTAGGACATGTTCCTAACCACACAGGTTATCCTCCCTTCCAGAAATATGACACTCGCTGAGATGGGTCATTCATTTTTATTGTTGAAAATGTAATGAAGCATGGCACTTATAATCCACTGGCTGGGAACATCTTACTTGGGGAAAGAGTCCACGATATGAGAGCTTCAGTGGGTGTTGGCACATGCAGCTTTGTCCCTGCTCTCTGGAAACAAGCCCACTGGCACATCCCTGTGCCACCTGCCTGGGCAGGGGCTTGTCCTGGGCCATCTCCAGAGGTGCCCCCACCCCAGAGCTGAGTCTCTGTGCCCTGGGCTGTGTCCCCTCAGCTGACACAAGCATGCTTTGCCGTGGTGTGAGACACACCCAGTGAATTTGCAGTGAAATGTTGGTTTCTTTAAATATCACCAGGCCAGGACCCTTGAACTCCGTGCCAGACAAAGCTCCTGAGCAGCACCAACAAATTCCTCATGTGAGCTTCATGAGCCCCTCCTCATTTTCAGGAATTATCTGAATTCTATCTATCATAAACCCTTGGCAATGCAGCTGCTGAGTTTTGATAAATATTCAATAAGCCCCAGGATTTACTGGGAAGATTCATGAGGGTCCCCTCATCCCTCCCACACACACTGTGGGCTCTGGAATTTTAAAAATATTTGCACAGGTTGTGTGTGAGCAGGATGTGTGGACACGTGGCTACCCCTGGTGTGGATAACCTCCAGCTTACAATGGAAGCAGCGGTTTGGCTTGCCAGGTCCTGCACCCCTCGATGTCCTGAAAGCACAGCCAAGGAGGTCTAAATCTGGTTTATATCAGTTAAAAGCCATATCTCTTTTAGCCAGTTAATGTTTTGACTGATAAATATTATTAATGCTCTGTGCAAAAAGAACGGAAATTCTTTTTCTGGCTTTCTGGTGTCTGTCAGTGAAGTCACCTACTTTAAAAGATTGAAATTGTGATATAGAAGTGATAATTGTGATATAAAAGTGTCATCCCTGTTGTTGTTATAACAGGTCATATTAAAAATAATTATGGCAGATCTTTTTAGAATGATAAGGAAAAGAAAAAAGAACTTTCAGCAGGGTTTGGGAGAGATCCATGCAAGCACTGATCTTCAGGTGCCATCCCAGGGAAATCATCACGTTCTGTGCACAGGCAGGTGTCACCCAGACTCTTCCCTTTCATCTAAAGGTGAATGCCCAAAGAAATACTGCCCTCAAATCTGGGAGGGAATTTTACCTTGGGAGAAAGAGGCAAAGCTTGTGCTGCAAGTTTTGGTCTTGTGGAAGGGTCCATCCAGCATTCCTGACTGCAGGGTTGTTGCACTCCAGGCTGCTTTACCTCAGGGCCTGTTCTCCCTGTCCTGAGCTAGTGGCAAGAGTTTTTAATCTCAAAAATATTCAGTGGAGTCGTGCTTTGTTATTTAATTTAAAAATTAATTTAAACCCTTCATGTAAAGGGTGCTCAGGCCTTGGAGGGGCTGCCCAGGGAGCTTTGGAGTGCCCATCCCTGCAGGTGTCCCAGGAAGGGCTGGAGGTGGCACTCAGAGCTCTGGGCTGGGGACAGGGTGGGGATGGGCACAGCTTGGACTGGATGGACTGGGAGATTTTTTTCCAACCTCAGTGATTCCATGATTCTGTATGGACTGGAATATATCTATATATATTTAGGAAGAGCCTGTAGACTTTTTTTCTGCCCACAGAGAGGGGTGGAAAATTGTGATGCTCCTCAGGGTCTTCTCTTGTGGAAACTGCTTTATAGACTCCAGAGCTGAGTGCCACACTGCAGAGTGGGACGGAGGGAACTTTACACTTTAATCACTGAGTGATACTGAGGATGAAAATATTTCATTACTTAGGGCATAGGAAATGGAAGATCAATAGATAAAGAAATTAAGAGCACCCAAAACAGGCACATGTTGCTGTGGGGCCAGGGAGGAGGTTGGTGAAAGGGCTGGGCAGGGGCAGAGTGAGATGTTTGCTGCTTCTGATGCAGTTTGGGCTCCTCTGCTGCTGCTCAACACAGCCACTCAAGGGTTATGCACACCACAAGAGGAGAACAGTTGTTTAACAGAATTTCTTCACTCCTGCCTTTGGATTAATTGAATCCTGTGCAGGCCTTATCAGGAAGAGCTGTCAGCAAAGAATTCCAATAATCCAATCAGGAGGTCAGGAGTGCCAGAATAAGTATCTACAAATCGGATTGAGAGAGCCAAAGCTGAAGGCAAGCAATATTCCAGAGATGGCAGAAGAGATGATTTCACCACGTTGCTGATATCATTAATGGAAATTGATAAGTTCAGCACAACAGCCATGTTTTGTTTATTGTGCTGGAAAGGTGATAATTTAAAATCCCGATTCAAAAGGCAACAGAACAAACCCAGAAGTGTAAATTGGGTGGTAATAGCACCTAAACAGTCCCGACTCTCAGGTTGCAGTCTCTGCAAATTTATGAATATCAAGGACTTTGAAGGAGGTGTCCAATGTTAACCACCAGGTGAAGTACAAAGCCCTCGATAACTGAGCAACAGATCAGTTAAGAGTTTGTTAAAAAAAAATTATATCATTGGTCATGGGACTGCTGGTGTCAAACAGTCACCTAAAAATAGCAGCTATTCCACAGTGCAGATATTCAGGAATATTGTTTGTATCAAACTGTTCTTAGGAGGAAATATTTCAAGTGGGTGACTCAAACCTTAGTCACTTCTTGTTGTGTGTTTGCTGTTGTATTTATCAGAGAAATCGCTTAACCTGAGCTGTCATGTAAAAACGAGGCTGTCCAGAGGTGACTGAAATACAGTGAGTCCACCCTGCCGCCTGCTTTCACTTGTCAGGCTGTTGATTTAAGTTTTGGGATGGGATTTTTTTAGGTTTTTCCTCTAGGAAATTATAGCCTCAAGAAGAGAACTGCAGTGTGTGCTCAGGGCAGGCTGTGATGGGAAAAGCTCTGCCCCAGGTGGGTTGAGCCAGCACAGACCTGGGGACTTGTGGCTCTCCAAAGGGAAGGAGTCTGAGCTCGGTCAGCCAGGGCAGCTTTGGGTCTGGGAGTTGGTGATGTGAAACCCAATTCCCTGATGTGTCCTGGGACCAGAGGTCTTCTCTCACTCTTGTTGAACAATTTCAATTTCCTGCCTGTGACGCAGGAAATTGAAGGGAAAGATGCAGAGTGTTTGTCTGCATATCCATGCAGTGCTTGTTTTATTCCTGTCTGTGTTACAGGCTGGTATCAAATGGCATAATCTGCATATGTCAATTAAACAGAATCAACTGAAGGTGGGAACAAGTGAAAAGTGCTCAGCCCACTTCCCTCACCCAGACAGTAACTTTGTGATTTAAGCCAGTGTGACTGGGAGTTGATTTGGTCTCTTGCTGACTGCAGAGGGGCTTTCCTTAGCCAAGAGGTGCCTCTCTATTGTAAAACCTTGTATTTCTAACCTTTAACATCTTACCAGGAGTACTGTCCATTGCTTTCACATCATTATCTGAGTTTAAATACCTCTCCTCTGAGCTTAATCTTTAAACCTTGCTTAGTGCTACCTTCATACTTAATCATTCTCTTGCTTTGCAAAGCACTTGGGCATCATTCCGATGATAAATTTCAGCTTCATCAGCTACTGACCCACATCTGCTCTGCAACTGCTTGTCCCCACAGGTCCTGGGGTAATGTTATAATTAAAGAGCAGCTGCTGGCACATACAGGCTCCATGGACTCTGTCATCAAAGGGCAACTGATGTCCCACATTAACTGAATGGATCTCTAAGGAATTTCAGTGATAGAAACCAACTTTTGTCTCGGGAGAAATGACAGCACATCTGCCTTGTCCTGGTGCTCCTGCCTCAGCCAGTCGTGCCTGGAGGTTTGGCCATGAGGTCTTGGAGAACACAGGAACCACCACCCATCCCCATGAGTCTGGTGATTAAAGCTAAATAGCAGAGGAATCGAAAAAGTCCATTTATAAATCAGTAAAAATGGATACAGGCAAATAATCTTGTGTTTGGTGTATGATTAACCCTTGGAATTTACTGCAGTGGGATATTACTGAGGCAAATAGTTTAGTAGGATTTAGGGATTAGAGAGATGAATAAGAGGAGCATTTACTGGTTACCTTCTCCAGGTTTAGGAAAGGTGGTTTCTTCCCCATGCAACTCGATACACGAGTTCAGCAAACACCCACCAGCATGAGGACAGGAAATGTCTTCTGCAGCCTGTGGCTCCCAGCAGCTCCCCAGGGCCAGGCTCTCCTCTCTCCTCCCCAGGGCCAGGCTCTCCTCTCTCCTCCCCAGGGCCAGGCTCTCCTCTCTCCTCCCCAGGGCCAGGTTTTCCTCTCCAGGGCCAGGCTTTCCTCTCTTGGAGCAGGATGAGGCATCAGCATGCTTGTCAATCAAGCACTGTCCTGAGAGCCCAACTTCTCCGTGCTCTAGGAGGATTATTTTGGCCCTGTGCTTCAGGCCAGGACTATTTCACACCCTCAGCAGTTTGGGGCTTTGCCCTCCCACCTTTTTTTATTCTTTTCTTTATTTCCAAAGGCCAGTGCCCTCCACAGTGATCATTATGAGTAATGGACAAGCTTATTTATTATAAATCTGTTCAGGGGTAGTTAACGAGGCCAGGTTTCTGTTTAACTGTCCCACTGTAACCTGCTTGGAGCAGAGCTGCGCTCTAAACATAATGACCTCTTAATGCTTCTTATTTATTTATTTAGAGGCAATATAAACACCCTGGGCCAGAACCTCTGTGGCTACATCAGCCTGCCCCCAGCAGGCAGGATCTGCTGAAATCAATGGGGCTTTACTGATTTACATCCCCTGAGAATCTGCATGTAAAATAAATTCCAGCCAGGAGGCAGAAGATATATGGATATGCAGAAGTCAGATAAATTGGTGTGTTTGTATGACACACAGACATTTCAGGGTCAGCAGTAGGTACAGAAATCAGAGTTCCCTTAAAAGAAAACTTAACGACTAATCCAACTTATTAAAGCTGATTTATGTTTGTTAAAAAACAGTCAGGTGACAACTGACTGATGCATATCTTTATTTGCCTTGGTGTAATCCTGCATTTCTGTTTTGCACTGGCAGCCCTGATGTCTCGCTGTTTTCAGGTCAGAGTCTGATTTCAGCTGTCCCCAGGAGAGTGGTGCAGGGAGCAGCACAGCCCTGCTTTGTGTGCATGCACAGAAAAAACAGCTTTTGCAACACTGAACTCCCCCACCCCGCACTCCCAGGAGCTGTAAATTGCCCCATCCACCTTAAAAACAACAAAATACCTTTCAATCAAGAACTTGCTAAATGCTTTTCAAACTGCCAGCCCAGCCAGGCAATTTTAATAATTTGCAATATTCCTAATTTTGCCCCCACCCCTACTGAGGTTGCTCCTCAGAAAATGCCATGCAGGGTTTGCTCCAAGTGAAATGAGTATGCATCCCATTTTCTGAGGCCACAGTCCATGGTGTGCACAACGGGAAGTTGGATTAAGCTGAAATAGGTGGAATTCTACTAAGGAATGTTAGTGTTGCATATTCTAAGTACATAGTCCTAAGTGACTCTGCTGCTTTTCCCCCTCCCTCAGGATGAAAGAACAACCCAAAACGTCCAAAACAATGATTTCTGTGGGTTTTAGTGATGTAGCCTTGTCCCTTAAGCCATGACTACTGTACTATGACTTATTATAATGCTGTGCCATGAAACACCTCATAAAAATGTTATTTCCTCTGCTTTCTTCTGAGCCTTTACAAGAAAATTGCTTTCAGTCTGCTCAAATCCTGTTACTTTTCATAACAACCTCTTCTAAATAGAAGCAGTGTAATTAACTTAAGTTGATAAGAACAGACCAGAAAAATAAGGGAGATGTTTAACTTATTTCCCCCCATTTTGTTTATTGCTTTGTCACTTAGCAAAGGTTGGAAGGAAGAAAAAAAAAAAGTAATTGGATGGTTTATAATTTGTGACCATTTAAAAGAATAAATGACCTGAATCAAAGGTCAAAGCCTTTGTGCTTTCTGTAGTAGAGAGGTTTTTGTTTTGTTTTCCCCTGAATCTTTTTATACTGGAAAAAAGAAAAGAAAAAAATTAAAGCAGAGTGAAATAAAAATCCTCCCTGCGCGTGTTCACGCACGCCGCGGTTCCGAAAGGCCCTTTACAGCTTCTGATTTAAATGCCTTTTTTCCTTAAAGCTTGCAAATATCAACAACATTCCTGCACACTGTAATCAAATACTTTCCCAAAAAGCCATGGAATGTGCCATAATTTGTCAAAGATCCTCACTGACAAGTTTTTAGTAAAGTCCACTACAGCAAACCCTCCTCGGCCCCCTTGACCCACGTAGCAAGAGACCTTTGACCCTATTTGGGCCTCTTTTATGAGCTTCTTTCACTCTGACCAGATGGCTAAACTATCAAAGGTTTTTATGAGTAAAAACTGCTTTTCAAACTCACAAGTTGTATATTTCTCTCCATGTTAATGTGAACTATCAACCCAAAGGCTTTAAATTGAAAACACAAAAGGTGCAGCGCAGCTGCCGCATTGTGCCGGCTGGGTGGGGATGTTTGCAGAGTAAACAGCTGATGGCCACATGAAGACAGTTTAAGGCCAAATAGTTTAAAAAAACACCCATCCAAACCTCAATAAATTATTTCTCCCCCGGATATTGTTTGGAGCCTCTGAACGAGGTGTTTGCATATTCATCCACAGCACCCCCCAGCCCAGCCTCCCTCCCTGCCTGCAGAGCACTGCCCCAGTGGCAAATTAGGACTAATTAGACCAAATTGTGTCAGAAACAAAAATAGAGAGATTACAGACTTCTAAATCAGTTTGAGTTTCAGTGCAAACATCTCTGAACACCTGGACATCACTTTCTTAGAGCTGTTTTGTCTCTTGATGCCTGTGTGCTCTCAGAGTTGCACTGGGGAAGATTTTTAATCTGAGATTTGTTGTTACTGTACAGTTCAGATACTTTTTTTTTTTTTAATGTAATATACTCCTATATATCTTTTATATAAATTATCAATATACTGTATGTGTTTCACAGCATTTGCTCCCCGTTTTTAACAGGTGTTTACCGACTTTCAAATCAAGATCCTATAAATCACAGAGAGATTAATAACAAAAAATCATAGCCTCCTAGGTTTTCCCAAGAGAGCTAGGGAATATAATCTGCTCTTCCTCTTTCTCACAGGTCTCCAAGAGCTCTTTTTTAACCCTTCCCATTCTGGCATGCCATTCTCTCTGTGGAGTACTTATTTCATTAATGGAAAGTCTTGTGTTGTTCAAGTGGGAGAACTGCACGTTTGGGAACAACTCCATTTAACATTCTTAATGAAATTACTTTTATGCAAGGTGTTCCTTTAATTCACTTGATAATGAGGGACTTAACTGGCTATGTATCTATTTGAGTCAGATATTCTCTCCTCTCACTTAAAATCACAAAAGGGTTTTGTTTGAAGGAGAACAGTGTTGTCCAAGTAAGATAAAAGTTAAATATTGGGAAGAAGTCCCTGCTTTAGTGAAACCAAGGTGTCTGGTAACACCAGGCTGGTAGATCATGTGCTCATCATGCATCCTGAAATCCCAAATCCCACAGGCCAGGGCTGTGTCTTCTCATCAGCAGCTGCTCAGCCCTACTGTACTCATGCTGTCAGTCATGTCAGCACACATTGCAGGAGAACATAATGTACAGAGAAAGAGATGTAAAAATGTGTCAATTTTTCTCATACCTGAGAGAAAAAAAGAAATCAGCTTATCCTTCCCTCCTGTCTAAAGCTTTTCACTTTCTCAGATTTCTTTACATGTGACTTGTTAATCCATCAGTCTTGTTTATCCAACCAGGTTTATTAATGACAAATGTTGCTGGCCTTGCTGAGTTATGACTGTAAACTGAAAGAATATGAGGGCCAAGGTGAAAAGGTGATTTCTTTATAACAGCTGTAATTTATCCTGGGCTTTGGCCAGGCCTTTGATTTTGGACTGGCCCTGGATATAGTATTCCTACTGATTGCATTAGAATAGCCCTCAGGGGTCATGCTGAATTCCAGGGCCCTGGAACCAGTTAGAAGAATGGAAGATGACCATATGTGCAGGGTTAGGGAATGATAATAAGGTGCAGCACAATACCAGCCCGGGTGTTGTGGAAATCCTCTGCTCTGCCTTCTGCAGGCTGTCATTCATATCAGCATTGCATAAGAAATGCACCCCAGCCTGGGCAAGGGGAGGAGAAAAGCAAGCAGGAAAAAAGAAATTAAGTCTCTTAGTTAGTCCTTGGGTTCATTAAATGCCTCCTGCACCGAGAGGGCTGGAGTGTCTGGTCTCCTCTCTGGAGGTTTCTGAAAGGACAGGAGAGGCCGGTGCCATCGAAAGCAGCTTCAGCAATTGTTGTCCCCAAGTATCAGTTCCTGTGCAAAAGGCACCCTGTCCTTGTTCTACAATGCAGGAGGAGATGAGAATGTGAGGGTCTCATCCCTGGCTGTCTCTTGGCTGAGTGTTCCTGAACTCGGCCACAGCCCTTGGGATGGGCAGCACTGCTGCCAGGGGCAGGGCTGGGCTGCCAGGGGTGATCTCCCCTCCTGAGCTCTTCCCCCAGCTCTAGGGGAGCCTCACCTCTGCCAGCCTGCCCGAAAGCATCTCTTACCAGCAGCACATCCTCAGCCTTTCCTCTTGAAACTGCTTTCCATGGTATAATGAGAGTTTAGAATGGGGTTGTAAGGAGAGCACAAGGCTGTGTGTAATTTTCCTAGCTCAGGGTTAGGGCACTGTACTGGAGAGATAAATGGGGCTGTGCTCTAGCAAATATCTGCATTATTTCATGTCCCATTCTGAACTGCAAATCATAAGAAACCACAGGAAACAGGAGGTCTGGGCTCACCTGCCTTCCAGGCAGCTGGATTTCCACTTTGTAGGTGCAAACAGCTGATCTCACTGCAGTGTCACTTGTACAGCTCAGTGACACACACTGCTAGAGACAAGTTTTCACAGGTGCAAGATTGCCTTTGAAAAGAGATCAATCCACCTCCTAAAGCAGTTTTATTAACTGTTGACAATTCCCATTATTTCTCAGGCATGGCTGGTTGAACTGTCACTCTTGGCCAATCCTGGGGAGCTCGTGCTCTCTGCTGGCCTCAGAGGCTTTGGGCAGGGTGATGCTGTACCTGAGCTCCACAGAGCACAGCTGGTGTCTCAGCCAGGGCAAACCTTCCACTGTGGGGACCCAGGCCTGGCTCTGGGGCTGCACATCAGGCTGGACATGCTAATCCAGCTGCCTGCCAGGCTGTCACTGCGTGCTGCAGGTGTGATTTGCAGCCAGGCTCTGCCTCAAGTCACTGTTTTCACACCAGTCAGTCCCTACTAGCACACAGCCTGCCCTCAGCTCTTCCTCCCATGTGCATCTCTTGGCCTCTGCAGTGTTTCATCCTTGCCATACATTAACTTATTAATGCTCCAGCAGTACTTCATAAATTCAAATGGTCCAGGTTTTACCCAAGGTCAGGATGAGCTTACTCTGATTTACCTTGTCGGGGCACATCTGAGCATCTTCCTGAAGTGCAGCAAATGCTGTTCCTAAGCAGTGAATACGTGTTCATGCTCCCTCCAAGGATGAGCCCAGGCAGTGGGCTAGCTGGGATCAGGAGAGAGACATTAGGCTTTGCTGAGAGGTGGGAAGGAGAGGGTGAACATTTGTGAGGCACTTGCTGCAAGAATTTAACATACAAAGCCACTCAGGCCCCAGGTTTGTGTCCTTCACAGCCAATATTTCAGAAAATGCAGCCTTAAATTGCCTTGCATTCTGATGGCACAATTAACAGCCAGGCATCAGTCTGCATTAACAGAATGCAAGTTATTTGAAGTTTCATTACTAAGTATGGAGGGGCTGTGGGGTTTTACCTCAAAATCCGTTTCCATTTCTAATGAGGGAAAGCAGTTATGTTTATTTACATATCCTTGTTTCTGAGCTGTGTTTTATATCTTTATCTGTAGTACCCAGAGCCTAAAGGCACAGGGATAAGGTACCTGAGTATTTGGGGAGGGGGCAGTTGGTGGTCCTGCTAGAAATATTCCACATTTATCCATACCTCATTGCTTCATTAAGAAGCACCAAAACAGTCACTTTTGCACCAATTCTTAGCCCAGCTGGAGCTAGTGGTGCTGTGGTGGGGTGCTGCTCTATTCCCAAACCACTGCACCACAGTGGCATAAATACAAATTCCATGAACAAGAGCCGGGCAGTTTGTCAGCACAGGGAGTGATGACTGACAGATGCTTGCAGGCCTGGCTGCTGCAGCTCCCTGCCTGCCTGTGTGTCATTCTGGCTCTGCCTTGGTGATAACTGGCTGAGAGGTGGGAGCAAACAAATAAGGAACTTCTTCAGTTGTTCCAGGTAGATCCATTTGTCAGCCTGCTGTGTGCTCAGTCTGACACTGCTGCTTGTTCGCCCAAAAATTTGGCACTGCACATTTAAACAGGCACGTTAAAAAGAGCAATATTAAAATTGTGTCCCTCAGTTTGGTCCTGGAGGGCTGGGCAGAGCCCTGGAATGAACAGGAGGAAGGGAAATGCAAGCCTTTCCCAGGTAACTGCACCTTGGGCTCACATCAGGCAGAGCCCTGGTTTTATCTGCACATCTGACATGCCACTGGCCTCAGAAAGCTGACCTTGTGTCAAACAAGATGATCTGACTGACATTTTCTATTTCTGGAAATGATTAATCTGTTTAGAAAAAGTTCTGTTAAGAAAAGCCTTGAAGTTTCCTTCTAGGTTTTCATTGATTTCTGAAAGATTGAGTTACATTTCCCATTCCTTAGAGACTGAGGAGCTGCTATTCACAGAAATTCTGTTCCCAGTGCTCTGGCTGGTGCTTTTGAGGTATTGGCAGGGGCTGCCCAGGGGGGTTTGGAGTGCCCATCCCTGGAGGTGTCCCAGGAAGGGCTGGAGGTGGCCTCAGTGCAAAGCAATGAGCAGCTGTAGTTTCCTTTTACCTTCACCTCCACTCTGGACAACCATTCCATCCCAAAAGCCACACAATGCCTTTTTTACCCCACAGAATGGCAGTCTGGGTTCTCTTCAATTTTTTTTTCATTTCATTTTTCCCCAGCCTGTTCTGAGCTATAAATACTCCCAGGAGCCATTAGGCTCCTATCAGATACATTCATATTTGCCCTTCTTTTGGCATTCCAGTCCCCAGCTGAATCTGATAAGCAGATCAGTCACTGCCATGTCAGCTGAGGAGAGCAATGTTGTACCTTAATATTTGTCATCATTACCCAACACACCCATGCAGAGCAAGCTGTGAGGAATGCAGGTTTTCATGCTTTATCAGCTGTAACTAAACATCTGGTTACAAAAAAAAAATGAATCACTCAAAGTTAATGAAGGTTATGATTTCATATAATCCTTTTCAAGCAAAACAAATTCCACTGGAAGAATATAATAGATTAACTGTGGAACTGAATCAATTGAGGTTTTGCCATCAGTTATTTATAACCCATCCGGTTTCCATTCTCAGCTCAAACTCTGTTTTGTCATTGCCAGCAGGACTTCTGCATTTCTTTTTAAATGTGCTCTCAAATGCATTCATTTGGTAGTTTCCTAGAAACATAACCACTGGTTTAGTTAGGAGTTCAAGCAGATTAGTTTAGTTTGTGTTACTGGAGCACTGCTTTTAACAAGTGAAAATAAAATGCAGGTATTCCTTAAATTCAGGTCTTGTGTGCAATACCAGGGTCCAGCTGCAGAGGTGGAGGGATGTGGCTTTCTCTCCATCTGAACTATTTCACACCCAGCAGGAAGATCTTGGCAGTGCCCTGCCAGGATGAGGAAGGAAACCTCAATTTCCCCTCTGAGATGGGAGGGGCTGAGGCACTCTGGTGTTCAGAGCTGCTGCCCAAGGTGGGAAGAACTGGAGTGGGCAGTAGGACAGAGCTCCAGGGAAGCCAGAGGCAAAGGAGGGAGATATGTCATGCTGGTGCTCTCGGAGAGAAGGTTGGAATTGGCTGGGAAGAGCAGGCAGGCAGTCTGACAGCTCTGGGCAGGGCAAACCAGCAAACCAAAAGCAGGAAAAATGACAGACCGGAAGTCTCCCAAATTGAAAAGGGATGCATGAGTGCTTTAAAATCACTAAACAATTTCCTGGCACATGGGTGACAGAATCTTAGGATGTATGACAGAGGAAAAGTGCTTTAATGAAGCCTCTGAATTGTATTCCCCATCAGATTATTATTTATCTTAATGTAATTGAGACTATTCATTTGATTTCATGCTAAAAGCAAAACTAAATAAAACTGCTTGCTTTTTAAGAATGCTGCTCCCTGCACCCCTGAGTCTGGGATTTAGCAGACTAATGGGATCAGTCATCCCCTACTTAAATACATCCTGGACAGCATTCAAAGGAATGTGGTTGTTTGTGTCCAAACTGGGCTGTCCTCCTCTTTTTAGCATCTCTGAAAATAAGTGAAGATCCTGGAGGTGCTGATGGTGCCAGGTCAGGGCAGGCTGTGCCTGCAGGAGCATCTCTCCCATCCCACTGGCCCATGGCCTGCTCTCCTTGACTTGCCCCTCTGGAACTGGGATTCAGTCACCCAGGCTGAGTGTGCCCATGGCTGGTGGCAGCCTGTGGCATCAGCCCTGCTCTGGGCTGGTGCCAGCGCTCCTCACCAGCAGGGTCATGCCAGCCCCAGTGCCACTCTTGTGTTGGAGGGGGTGAGGGGCAGTCATGGCAGCTGGGCTGGGGAATGGGCAACAGGAAAAGCCAGGGAGCAGTGGGAGCAGTGCATTGGCATCCAGCCTGCTGCTGTCTGAGTCCCTAAAAACTCGGGTAAAATGAGAGATAATTCACATTAAATAAAAGGCAGGAGTGCTGGATACACAGCAGTTCAGGTCTGACCCCAGAGTGAACCAAACCTTCCTATGGGAGCAGTCCCAGAGGGCTCAGCTCTGTCCCCTCCTGCTGCCATGTAAATCCAGAACAGTTTGCTTTGATAAATCTGAGAACGTGACAAAGCCACTGCAATTAATCATTTAGTGGTGAAGTACGAAAGCAAATGGATTCAGGATCTTTCTGGAAGGTGAATATGAACACAAAAATAGAGTTGCATTGCCAGCCCCCTTTCTGCTGGATAAAGTTTCACATCCTTTAAAGGACACCCAGTTGTCTCCTCTGTGTAGCAAAGATCTCCCACCTCTTTCACAAAGCTCCCATGACTTATCTATTTTTGTTTTTCCCAGCTGTTGTTGTAAAATCTGTTATCTTTAATGTATTACCCTGAAAAACAACACACCTTTGAGAAGGCCAGTGGACTGTGACATAATTAGATGCAAAATGCACATCTAAAAGCTGTTTACTTCCTGTAACACCAGGATAACTACTAATGAATCACCCACTCTGGGGATTCTCAGTTTGTAACTGGATACTCCACAAACTTCTTATCAGATCAACAATGATTTCTGTCCAAAAAAAGGGCAAAAAAAAGAAAAGTGGGGGTGGGCAGGTTTTTTTCCTCTGAAACCAGAGTTTAGCCTATATGCACCAATTCTAAAGCATTTTTAGCGTGTCAGGCAGAGTAGTCATGGTGAGTTTGAAGGGATAAGGGAAGATAAAGTGTATCAAAGCAGGATCTGACACTCGTGATGCTATGCAGACCTTTCTTTCTGAGAGCATCTCGCGGGCTGGACTGACAGCAGGGATTAATCCATGCAATGGCAATAAACAATAGTTGAAGTGGGGTTGAGGCCTAACACCTGGATGTTGTGTTAGCAGCAGCCCAGGAGCCTGTTTCATGCTGGGGGTGAATTTATGTGATTCTGACACTGTTGCTTTGCCAGCGACAGGTAAAACTGCTCAGCCCTCATTTGTGAAAGGATTTTTTTCCATTTTTTCCATCTTTTTGTCCATGGCTGTGTGATGCAGATGAAATGCTTTGGCACCTTTCTGTAGGGCCTCGTTGCCAGGTATGAGCGGCTGAAGCATGCAGGTTGCCATTGTGTGGTGATCTCCAGATCCATATTTATCCATATTTATCCGTATTTACCCAGGATCAGCCTTTCCCTGGCTGGCCACGGGCACCCTGAGGTGGGTGAGGGGTCCCAGGGGTGCAGCTGAGTTTCCCAGGCAGGACAGGGCTCCCCTCCCCGCAGGCCGCGGGGCCATGCCGAGCATTGTCCTCAGCAGAACCGAGTTTGTCACCTCCGCTCAAGCGTGTCAGCCCTGCCGAGGGTGCAGAGGGAAAATCTCCCCTTATCTTCCTCGGGGTGACCCTTTCTGGCTATAAAACTTGCCAAAAAGTTTGCCTAAAGAAGCTGAAAGGCCACGGAGAGGCTGGAGCTCCAGCAGGGATTTGCGGGAAGCCCCAGTGCAGCAAAACCTCGGTGGGAAGTTCAGCGTGTGGGGGCTTTTCTCCATTTTTGACCTCATTTACTCTCTTGTATTATCTCTGACTCCTCAGGGTCAGCCTATGTAGGTCAGGGATTCATTGACATAGATGTTCATCCCTCTTCTTTACAAGGAAAAAAAAGGCAGGGGGGGGAAAAGGGAAAGTGGGTTGGACAGACTGGCAGAAGGCCCCAACAGCCACGTCTAGAAAGTGATCCAGTGAGAGGATGTGAGGGAGGGAATGCAGCAAGAGGAAAAGTGGTGCAAGGGATCCTTTGGGACAACAGTTTGGAAAGCCATCCAAACTGGGAACCATCACACTGATCTTCCTGGGACGTACCAGCCTGAGAGCAGAGCACTGCAGCCGTGGCACACACAGCCCTAAGCTCACCTAGGCCGGAGCTCTTCCAGCTAGATGGCTCAGTAAAATTACCTGGAGGATTTAATTATCCTAGTCATGTACTAGGAGATCCCCTGAGAAAATGAAGGGAAATTGGATGTATTTGCTGTTTCATGCTCTGTTACAAGCATTTTTTGCATTCAGCATCACCAAATTATATGAATTGAAAATCCAATGGCTAAGATGCTTGGCCAAGATCAAGAGAGATTTTGCTTAGGAAAACAAGGAATTAAATCCAGATTTCCCAAATCCATGTGCAAGTTCCATCCTGCCAGTCTGGGTCACCCACAGTGAATTAAATCAACCTTTGACAAGGGGCAAGATCACTTTGGCTGTAGTCATCTGGAGGTAGAAGTGGCTATTCCACTTTCACCTGTCTCATCTGGCTCTTTATAACCGCCCAGTCTTTCCTCAAAAATAGCACAGAGAAGTATCAAATATATTTTTGTGAACCAACCATTCTGTGTCAGCTCCTGCAGAGACATTAATTTGAATAAATAGCTGTGATTTTTTTTTCTTCAGTGCCTTTCTGTGTCTGGACAAATAGCACAATTTCATCCCTTTCTTCTGCTCCTAGGCCAGTGTATTTAGATGTTACAGAAGAGATTTTGAACTCACTGAACGCTTGCCAGGCCCAAGGTCTGAGGCTGTAGGCACTGAGGTATCTGGAATACAGAGGTCTGGCTCACTCAGTCCCACTCATGTGTTACTGGAAGCATTTCTGCTAAATTCAGCCTTACCGTCAGCCTGCTCGTGTTTACAATGTGGCTCTTTTGGAATAGATGGGAAGGATTTGCAAAGTGAATGTGCCTATAAAATCTCTTATTTCCATGCATCATTTGAGTGATTGTGTGTGCAGGAGCACAATGACTGAGTTGTTTCCTATGTATTCAGCAGTTTTTTCATGCAGCAGCGTGGGCACAGTGGGTTTTTAGGGGCATTCATCAGTGCCCTCCTCTGTAACCTTCCTCACAGAGTTCATAGAACTTGATTTCAGGAATGTTAGATTTCCAGAAGGAAAAAAAAATTTAAAAATGCATCAAGCAAAGCTTGGAAATCCTGGCAGGCAGGGGAATATTGCACATCAGGGCAGCTGCTCAGCCTGGCAGAGTCCTTGGAGCCCAGCCATTTCCACTGCCTGATGGCTGCACCTCTTGGGCCTTTTTCTGCCCAGTTTTTTTGGGGTATTTTTTTGGCCAGTTCCTTTTTTTGGCCAGTTCCTTTAGGCATTTAAAAACCTGTTTCTGGCCATGAAGGCCGTGCCTGGGAAGGGAATGTCCTTGCTGTAGGAATGTCTGCTGGATGAGTCAGACCCAGCTGCAATTAAGTAGGAGCCACTTTGTGAAACATCTGATGGTGGGGCAGGAGGAGCCTGTGGGGTTTAGGCTTGGTTTTACCAAGACTCATCACAGCTTAGGCACCAACTTGTGCCTTCCTCCTCTCTCAGCTCTCCCTGTCTTGTCCTTCCATGAGGACAAGAGTGTCGTGGTTTTTTCCTCAGGGCCCAGCACACAGAGGCTGCTCTGAAAACTCTGGAAGCCACTAAAATAATACAGATAATACATTCACAATATTGGCTAGATCATCAGATAATTAAACCTTTAGGCTAAGGAGCACCGTGCAGCAGAAACAGATCTTGCTCACAAAATTTCACCTGTGATTTATTTCTTGATCCACCAAATATTGTTCACAGGTCTACAAAATCTTTTAATCTAAGTGTTCCAAACTGCTTTCAAAACAGGAGCTCCCAAGGTCTGGCAGCAGCACTGGCTGGTGGATACCCACCTTGTTCATTTACATTCATTGAACTGCTACACTAATAAAACAAAGAAAAGCAAATGGAGTCTGTATCCAGCTCTGTTTGGTGATGAAATCTCCTTGTCACTGCAAGAGAAATTAACCTTTTGTCAACAGCTCTTAACAGGAGGGATGCAAAGACCCCACTTCCTAAAGTGAGGAAACAGCCAAGAAACAGCAGAGCTCTGACATCTGAATTTTAATACACCAACCCCTTAGGAAGCTGATGGGGAGGGGGGAAGTATTTGTGCAAAATGCTTTTATTGGACTGTTTTCTCTCCATTCAGGAAGAGTAGTTGCCCTAACAATGGCACGAATGTAGTGTATCGGTGAGTTGTATCCCTTGAACTCCAACTTACAGAACAAAAGACTTCTAAGAAGCATCCATGCAGCAGATGTTTAGTTATCTGAAGTGTCAGAATGCCAATTAGATATTGAACATGGCAGGAGGAGGGTGGAGTTTCCAAAACAAATGAATGATGAATAGGAACAGTTCCCGAGTTTGGTCTAAAGTCCTGCTGTTCTTTTGTAAAATGATTTGTGGCAAATTTGTTTTGTCACTGAGGCATAGTTCCCCTTCAGGATTTAAGTGATTTTTGTAATCACTCCAAGGAAACTTTAAAAAAAAAAAAAAAAAAAAAAAAAAGAAAAGGGAAAAAAATGGAGAAAGAATATGAGGATAAAACTCCTTATTTGTTATGAAGAACAGGGTCTGAAAATGAACATGTTTTAAAGTGTAACCAAATAATCCTGTCTTCCATGTGGTTCATACATAGGGGCTACCCCCTCACAGTGAAATCCTAGCCTTGCATTGCAATAGAAAGGGGATTCTTTCTCAGGAGGGAGTGGAGAGGGGGGGCAAAACATGAATGAATTCAGTGAAAATCGTTTGTTTCAGAGATTAAATTTAAAATTTTATTGCTAGTCAGTGCCAGGGTGATCTTGTACATGGTGGCATGAAGGGGGTTAAAATAAAATCAGCGAGGTTACAAAATGCCTCTGTAGCTGACTTGCATTTTTATTGTCATTGACCTCAGTAAATCATTGCTAGAAATTAATATAACGTGGACATTTTCAGCTCAGTGCTCTGTGTTTAAAATACTCATCTTTGACTCACAGAATGCTCTGGATTATTCTTCTAAACAGTCACACACAACTTGCAAATGTACTCAGGACAACTGATCCTGTGTGTCCCTGGCAAATAAGAATAATACTGGACAGAATAAAATAGCAGGCAAGGCAGCAGAGAGGAAATTGGACTTGCATTGACTTAAATAAGCAAGTGCTGTGACAAAATTGTTTAGTTCTCTTTTGACCTTTGGAGGTCACGTCTGACTATTTATGCTATCTCCTAATGCTCTACTTCTCCCTGCCTGGTAACAATTATGTGTTTATGCTGTGCTTTGCCTTCCCAGTTGGTATATTAAACAATCACTAATTACTGCATAAAAATATACATTCCTGTTTTGGAGCTTCCTGTAAGCACACGCTCTATTTAAACAGGCAAGTGAAAACCTCTGTATTTTAGTCCTGTTAAAACAAAGGCATAGAAACCAAAGTATTAAAAAACTGAATTTTTTTTTTTAATCCAGATATGGAAACAAATAGCAAGATTTATTTTGGGGAGGAGGGAGTGGAATGATGTGGGTATATTTGGAATTTGTTTGCAGCAGTGTAATCAAAGGAAAAGCTCAGCTGAGCACAATTTTAATGGACATTTTGTGATCATCTTTACTGTCGTATTTGGCCTTTTTGTCTTAGGTGGAGTATTGCTAAGAAAGCTGAGAAAAAGGCCTTTTTTACTGTCCTACATTTGACAATTGCTGTCAAATTCAGCAGGAAAGACAATAAGAATTCAGGGTCTCAGAGTGATCACTGAGTTCTGCTGCTTTGAGAGCTCTCCCTGTTCCCACTGAGCTCCACAGACATTGCTTATTTCCAAAGGCTGCCAAGCCAAAGGGGAGCTAATTTGAGGTTGGATCCTAATGCTCATATTTAAGTGAAAGAGATTTGATGTTTCAGATACTCAGAGATTCCATTTTGAACTAAGCAGCAGCCACCAAACACTTCCAGAAAATATTAATAATAAGTTTTCATGGAAAGCATCCAGCTACTGTAAAACCTCTTTGTTTTCTTTTTTATTACTATTTTTTTCTGCCTCTTTTTAAAATTGTATCTCCCTTAGTTCAATGCTGCAACTTGAAAATAATTCAGGCAATTTATTGTTGCTACCATGGAGAGACAGATTGAGCAATTCCCCCCACCAGGGTATTTCAATGCATTTCAATAAGGCTGTTAAGCACCACATAGGTCATGCACTCTGCCCACCTGGTTCCGTGGTGTGTAGTGCTTAAAAACGTAGAAGTCTGATAAAAAATTGGTTACAAAATACAATGTTCTTCTTGCACTTTTAGTTTAGAAACTTTACTTCCACACTGAATATTCCTCAGAGAAATCAGTTCGTGGCAATGACAGTGCTGGGTGATTTCTCTGCTCCCTGGCCAGACTTGGTCCTTCTGCTTTTCCTTTTGGAAGTGCTGGGCAGCTGCAGCTCAGCGAGTGTTGGTTGTGGCTCAACCATGGCCAGTGTCCCAGCGAGCCCCCCACAGAAGTCACCTCTGAAATCTGAGTATTCACTGTATATTCTCTTGAATATTCTCATTCCTTGCACTGGAATTAAATCAGCCCCGTGGCTGTAATGGGTGCCTGTGCTGCTGCAGGAGAGGGGACAGGGTGTGCCACCCCAGAGCAGGAGGCACAGAGTGACAGAATCGTGCTGCCGATGACGTTGCAGTACGTAAAGCAGTGAAACGGGCAGGAAAGCCATTTCCCAGGCTATTTCCTGATTTCCTGCTCTCTGCATTCCTGCACATAAACCTTTAATTCATCTCAGAATGCAGAGGTCATGACAGAAAGTCAGAGGATAAATATACCCTTTTGACAAACAGAAGGTTGACAGCAGATTTTAGCTGCAGTTTCAGGGCCAGGTGTTTCCCATACACTGTATGGAAATGTGGCCGTGTTGTGTTAGTGTTTCAACTGTAAACACTCTGCAGCTTTATGCTCCAAAATAATTTCTTGAAGGCGAGGCAGAAATGTTCACAGGTCTGTCTATCCAGGGAAACCTGGGGTTGCAGTGACCTGGGGACTGCATGGTGTGAAGCGAGTCACAGAGTCAGGATTTGTTTGTCAAATGTCCTGCAGAGAATTGCTGCTGATGCAGGAATTACACATTTCATATTCTCTTATGATGGAGCAATGCAAATATTTGCTTTTTGGTAACAAAGCAGCCAGAGGCTTAACTGGCAAGGAGGCCATTCTGTGATCCCTGAGTATTATGTTGCAATTTTTTGTTGTGGTTTATTATGAGAACAGACTGCGAGTGAAGGGAGAGTTTTGTCACTAGTATACAAGAGGAAATAGGTTGGACATCAGCAGGAATTTCTCCATGGAAAGCGTGCTCAGGCTTGGCAGGGGCTGCCCAGGGAAGGTTGGAGTGCCCATCCCTGAGGTGTCCCAGGAAGGGCTGGAGGTGGCCGCAGTGCCCCGGGCTGGGGACAAGGTGGGGATCAGTCACAGCTTGGATTTGATGGTCTTGGGGGATTTCCAACCCTAATGGCTCCATGATTCTGTGAAACAGAGGGATAAGGTACAGAGTTATGACTGGTGGCAGTTCTTTGCCCAGGCCAAACACTGCATTGTTTCTTGCAGATATTTTTCAAAGAAATATTTGGGCTGTGGGAATGATGAAACAGAAGCATGGCCTGCACTGTGCTGAGCTCAGAGTCGTGCAGAGAATCTCCCAGCAGAGAGAGGCAGCGAAAATCCTGCAGTGAAATATAGAATCCATAGGATTTGGTACCTGCCAGGAGGGCTGCACCCCAGGGAGGGAATGCTGCACCCCCAAGGGCACGGTGGCTGCCCACGAGTCCCAGCTCAGCCTCTGGGGACGTGCCACAGTCCAAGTCAATAAAGTGCAGGAGTTTTGTTTAGCTAAAAAATCTTTCGGATTAGGTGGCTCAACTTGAAATGATCCTCTGATAAGCAGAGAGAAAATACACACCCTCATTTGCTGTTATTTGGAAAAGAAGAGCCTAAAGAGGAAAGGGATAACTGTGAGTGCCTGGGAGCATCGAGTTCAGGGGGATTGCAGATGGTCCTTAAACCATAAGAGCCTCTGGGGCTTCCCTGCTGAGGCACTGTCTTAAAAGATAGCTCAGTGCTTTTACCTCTTGTGGCTTTTGGTTGGTTTGTTTGGTTTGGTTTTTCCCTGAGCAAGAGAAAGATTTGATCATTCAAATAAAACTAGAATAGAACCTGCCTTTAAAGAAATCAGGAAGATATGAGGACAGGGGATTATCTTCCTACTGCAAGCACAAGATTTTGTGTTGTGCTTCCACTTGCACAAGGTGTGGGACTTGGCAATGATCTGTTGGATCAAAAATATTCTGGGCTGCTAAGTAAGGATTAGGAATAGCAAAAAAGATTGGAGAGAAAATGGATGGGAAAAGACAACTCAGTTTATCTTTTTCTGCTGTCTTTAGCTCCCGTCTCGGCCCCAAGGCTCAGCGTTTGTGCCAAGGATTTCCAGTCACACACAGGACAATTGAGAACCCCACAGAAAGGGAGGGGTGATGGCATCGAGGAGGAGCTGTTATCACCCAGATCAATGTTTCCTGCAATCCAAACCAGTGTAGTTTGCTTGAAATGAATTGATTGCAGCTGTCCAGATGTCACTGGCTCCCAGCAGCTTCTAAAGTGACTTCTCCCCTTGGAAAACTGGAGACTCTCATGTACTTCCCTCATACATAGGTCTCCCAAGGGATATCCATGTGTTATTATCCCTTATTTTGCTTTTATTATCCCTTATTTTGGGTGCTGGCAGTGGGTGACCAACACAAACCTCCTCTGCAGCTGTTCCAAAAGCTGATGGATAAAACCTGCAACAATCCTCTCTGCACATCACTATTATTATTTGCCTTCGAAGTCAACTTGGCTTCATTCGATACCAAAGTTTGAAAGCAACCTTCAAACAACCCTCCTTGCCCCCATCCTCCAAATAAAAGGTGGAGGAGATAAATAGATTAGGGTCCTGTTTGCATATTGATAAGAAAAAGTACATTACATCAATGTAACCAAATATCTTATCACAGCCATTGCAGACTTCAAGGTCCGCATTAATATGAGAGCAGGGAAAAACCCGAGTGTTGAAATCAGCTCATTGAAGGGTTTGGTTCCCCTCAGTTTGTAGGAGGTGATGGGAATTACTGTTCATCAGGGATTGAAGGAAGTGTGGCATCCTCTGAGATGGCTCAGCTGACCTAAGGCTCCTTCAGTTCCTGACATGCTTTAAAGTGACTCATGTACAGAGCCAAGTTTCCCCCAAACTGTGGCAGCAATTCCCTCTGGCCAGCCCAGCAGCAGCTCCCTCATTCACCAGCTACTGGAGACTAAGGGAGCACAGTTACCCTTTCAGATTTTTTTTTTTTTTTTTTTGGAAGTTGAAGGGAATGAAGTGATTTTGGGAAAGGAATTTCTAACCCAGGATGTCAGTGTTGCAAGGATGGATGTGGGTTTTGTGCAGCTCTTCACCTGACTCTGTTTTCCTGCTCAGCCATCACAAAGGCTTCTGGTTGTGCTCTTTTGCCTGGGCAGCAGAGATTTGGGTGTCCTTTTGGTGTGTTACCTTAGCTCCAGAGTTGCTATTTAGTAATGCCAGCGATGATTTCCTTTCGTGTTGGTTGTTCTGCCTGGCCCAGCCCCCGGGGTGGGAGCAAGGAGCAGGTTCTGTGTGGGATATTCACCACAGCCTGTGAGGAAGCTGAGGGCTGAGAGCTGCTCAGACACGAAGTCTGTGACCTTTCTTCTTCCACTTCACAAGCTGGGTGACACGATGGGATCCAACTTGGGTCTTGCACTTTACCCATTTGTGACGGCTTCTCCATTTCCAAATTTCCCCTGAAAAATAACAGAGAGAGTGGAGGAGTGTTATGGGCTCTGACACAAAAAATCTGCAAACCTGCACTCAGACAAAGGACAGGAAAATAGAGAAAAGCAAAACTTGTCTCTATTTAACAAGGTGAAAGATAAAAATCCCAACCCCGTGTATCAACTGTGAGACTGCCAGCACTTCCTTCCCAAAATCAGTGAGGAGCTGTCCTGGGCAACAGTGAGGCAACATTTTCAAAGTTTCTTTTCTTCTTTCTCTTCTCGGAAAATCCGGGACTCCAACCTGAATGATTGTTGCATGCTAAATAATATTAGCATTTAAATAGGCCAGCATTGTAGTTAACAACTGGGTGAGAGTAATGGGAGGGTGGCAGAGCTGGGTTCACACCTCTGCCCCGGCCCTTTCCTACCCTCAGCTGCAGGGAGGAGGCAGCGCCTCTCCCCCTTTGTTTAAGATCTTCGCAGGGATAATGAAGATCCAGCAGCAGCTATAAAAAGCTAAAATCCTAGGCCTGGCTTTTAGCTTTCCTTCCAACTGTAAACCCATGTCTTGCTCGAAATATGACCCTGGTCAAGAAACTCTCCGTAAGCTGCTTGAAACACATTTAAAAATTCTCTTTTTATTTCATTTAATAAGCTTGACAGGCTCTTGCCCATAAGGAGGCTGCACAGAATATGTGTATACTCAGGTGTCCTCATTGTCACAGCTGAGATGTTGATGTGTTGCCATGGAGGAAGGCTATTAATGAGAGGAAATTAAATTAGATCACCTCTGTGCATTTATCTGCACACAGCACAGCTTCAGTCTCGAGGAGAGGGAGTTCTTGTGGGAAAGCAATTAATAGGTGCAGGTGCACAGGAAAAAAAATGCATTTCTTACAGATCTCTGAAGTATGCAGATGATATTTAGGCTCTTTGACATGCTAATCACCAAATTTCCCAGATACCGGCTGATTTATTTCACACAAATTTCATAATTAGCAAAATGTCTTGTTTCTCCGGAGCTCCTTTCCAAAGGTAACAGATGCAGTTGTCTGAGGCAGGGGGTGTAAATCGTTTGTAGAAAGCTGTTAGAGACACCCCAGCCTTGTGTGGTGCTGTGTCCCACAGCAGAATGTGGGATCAGAAGTGCCCAAAAACCCTGGAGTGCTGCTGCAGCCGTGTGCTGAGAGACAGAGTGAGTGTGTGGGGTTAGCTGGGACAGGGAAGGCTGCAGTTAACAGAAAGTGCATCTCTAAAAACAGGACAGGAGGCCTTTGTGTCAACAGGAACCTTCTGCCCCAGATCCATGGAGATGGAGATGATGAGACCTGAATGGAGCCCAAACCAGAGCCTTAGTGCTGACTGATTGGTTGGGCTGTTTGGTTTGGGTTTTTCCTTCTGTTCCATGTTCAGAGGAGTCTCTTGTGCCAGCGTGAAGGAGCTACATTTGCCCTTGGGGGGCTCCAGAGGCAGGGAAGGTGGGCAGGACCCTCCAGTCCAGCAGCACAGCCCATGGGTCTCCCTCCTTTTGACTCCCCTAAGGAGGAAGGGATGGTAATCACCAGCCAAGGGATCTCTGACCAATCAATTCCCACTCCCTGACAACTCTTCGCTTATTTTGCGTGGTGGGGTGACAAACAAAACATTTTATAACTGGAGGTAATTGTCCTCAGTTTAAAAACAAGAAAATTGAGCCCCAAGGTCACCAGAATTACAGTCAGGTGCAACACAAGGTATTATCTATAGGGGGTAAAAATCCACCTTCTGAACAATGAGCTCAGTAGGAAATGGCACAAACTCTTTATTCTGGAAGGAAACTGTAGATTCTGGAAAAACTGTAATTAATATAAAATGTTTATATTATACATTAACAGTGTCTTAGCAATAAACAAATATACTAGTTTTAAATTATTATGTCACCCAAGATTTTTTAAAGATACCTTGGACTTCTAAGTTTCTTGAGAGATGGACTTAAGCTAACTTGGTTTAAGAAAATGTACAGTATATTTGCTGAGGTTTTGTCCCAAAGGAAAATGAATTAAGGACAACTTTTCTTTTTCTTCTCTGCTCAGCCACAAGGCAGCTGAAATCTGAACAATAAATTCTGCCCTGGGCTGAAATCCTGTATGACAGTCCCAGCCCAGAGGGAAATGTCTGAGATGAGCCACAAGCCCTGCAAACAGGAGCTGATAGTGATGACAATCACTGCCAAACCTTTCACCGGGGCTGCGCTAGTGTGTGCCACTATAATACAATTTCGTATGTTAAACAACAGATGTCAAACAGAAGAAAGGAAAGAGGCCTTTGCTTTTCTTCTGTTGTGGACCTTGTTCTTCCAAAGCAGCCATTTTTTCAGTTGCCATGACAGTGTTAATAGGAGTTTATCATTTTCCCATGCCTGCTGCATACTAATGAGGGATCAGTTCATGACTGTTATCTGTAAGGCTGGGAAGGGTCCAGCACCAGTCCCTGGAGCATTCAGCACCTCAGTTTTTAGGGAGCACTTTGTGCTGCTCACCTTTAATCCAGGGCAGGCTGAGGAAATGCAGCAGCCAGGGCTAACGACCCAGTGCAGCCACCAAAAAGTTTGATTTGCAATTTCCTGATCTGTGCTGGGGAAAAGCAGCTGTGAAATATTCACAGAGATAAGGAATCCCTTCAGCTGCACGGGGAAAACTGAGATTTCTGTGAATTTGGCTGAACTTGGGGCCCTGGAAACTTTTTCTTTGGAGCAGTTAGTTTAGGCTGTGAGGAAAAAGGCAGATGTCACCTTCTGCAGGAAGCCCTGGGATCTCAGGAGGGTTTGGGCAGGGCATTGTGTGGGGTGGGGTCCTGCCCCCACCAAGCATTTGCCTCAAATCCAGGGGTGAAAATAAATGAAGAAACTGAGATTAGGGACTGACTGCAGAACTGGTGGGGGTGGGATTTGAGTGAGGCTGAACAGTTTTATCTTAAAAGTTTAGGACACAAAATGCAGCCCAGCATCACAGACTGGGAGAACTCAGCCCCAGCTGCAGAGGCTGTTCCTGCTCATCAGTTCCTCAGCTGCACTGGGAAATCTGGGATTGAAATAAGATTATTCCCATTTCTGCTGTGATTCATTCCAGGTAGCACAGTGAGTTCAAAACAAGGGCTGTTTGAGCTCTGTAAGACTTTCAAATGCATTATACATCATCACACTGATAATACCATGGATTTCTAGATGTAAATTTTTCACCCATTTTCCTTTTGGCTTCCTGTGTTTGTTTTGCTACTAGAAAAGCCCAAAGAAATGAGGGCAGACTGTTTTCCCTTTTTCTCCACGCAGATTTTGTTTTTTTTAAGAAATCTGAAAGCATTTTGGTCTTTTTATTTGTTTCATTCTTTTTCTTTTTGTGTGTGTGTTATTTGCAGTTGTTCTTTTATCACTATCTTCAGGAAGCAGCATTACCATGCTGCAGATAAGAGGCACATCCAGATGTGCATATCAAAGGATGAACAACTACTTATTAAGAAAAACTTCTTTTGCACCGAGCAGGGTTCAAAGGAAGAGTAAAGTCTGAGGCATAAGCGACAAAACTGTCTGGCAATTCTGTGCATTGTCAACCTAATGCACAGAATGGGGGAGAAAAGGGTTTCATCCCAAAGAAATGGTTGCAAAATGCATGTGGAAAGACAAAAAGAGTGAAAGGGCAAACACCCTTCTATGCAGTGACAGTATCACCCATTCCTTTAATTTTTTGTGCATTAAAAAAAAATTAATTTGTTGAAATATGTTTGGTTTTTTTTGTTTTTTGTTTTTTTTTGTCTGTAATGTAAAGCAAAAAGTTCCCAGGGAAAGGCAGATGAAGCCAGACTCCTGATCCCATTTGGATAATGCTGGGAAATGCTTGAGCTTGCGATGACTGTGGCAAAATATCCGTGTGCTACCCACCCTCTTCATAAAATATTCTGCTTTCTCTTGAAAACTAAAGGAAAAGGCTGTTTAGCTGCCTCTGTCCCTGTAACCCTGGTAAACTCAGAGTTGGATCTGGACTTGGGGTGATCCAAGGGAGGGGTTCCCTCTCCCTGAGGAGAGTGAGCAGAGCCAGGGCATGCCCAGCTCTGTCTGCTGCCCCAGTGCAGCAGGGCCAGGCTGCTGCTCAGGGGTTTAGGAAAATGACTGAAAACACAATTCCCCCTTTTCTGCCATGCAGTGCCACCTCCTTTCTTTGTATCCCAAACTGTCAGGGAGCCAGGAGAGAGCTGAGTGCAGTAAATGCTGTTTTTTCTGAGCAGTCCCAGGATTTGATCCCTGTCCTGGTGCTTTAACACACCCTGAGCTGACCTGGAGCAAAAATCCCAATTTCCTCTCCGTTGCACCTTGAGTGGGACAGCCCTGGGTTAGATCTGCTGGAATGATGAAAATCAGCTTTGTCCCCCTCTGTTCCCCTGTCCTCTCCCACCAAAGGCTGGGGAGACATCTCCAAGGGGGGTTTATATTCTTTTGGGTGGAATCACTGCTTTCTGAGAGCTCTCCTTGAAGCAGCTGGACTCTGAATGTCTGAAGTTACAGCTCATTTCAGGAGCTGAAATGTAAAAATGCTGCTGAGGTTCAGGACTGTAAGACTGGGAGTCTGATGGAAATGTTGGGGTGAGCAGGATGTATTCAGGACTCATCCTGCAAATGATCAGGGAAATTCAGTTGCAAGCAGCAAGATTTTTTTGAAAGGCCTTTTGACAGATTGATTATTTCTAATCAATCTTTCACTGCAAGTAAATTGAAATAAAATCATATTCAGGTTCCCATCCTGGCAACAACACAGCACAGGATAGTTTGGCAGCTGGCTTAATCACTGCAAGTTTCTGAGCTCTTTTCATCTTTAGCCCTGTTGAAAATATGAGATTGCATAATGCACTCCTATGTTTTATATAACAGCCTCACATGGCTTCACATTATAATTTCACATCACTTTTACCTCAGAGTTTCTAACAGGTCAAGCAACCTTCTGATTTCATTTAAAGTTTCCATTATTCTCTCCTGAAAAGGAAAATCTAGCTCTTGTTTGGACAGCTTTGGTAACTCCAAAGGAAAAATTGGGCATTATAGTGAATACAAAAGATTCACTTTCCATGCATTAGGCTTTTGAATTGCTTTCTTAATGCAAAGTTGGACAGGAGAGTATAGGCAGGGAAAAAAGATCATTTTGTGTCCATGGTCAGATGTCAATATTGACAAAAATAAATGGAATGTAACAATAGATCCTTGCAAAGATGAAGGTCATATGACTAAAATGTCTAAGCAGACCTTGCACTGTGGCTGTATCTTACTGCTGTTTGTGATAAATCACTGGGTCCCCCCCCCCGCCTTGTTTAAAACATGCAAAAAGAGTAAATCTGGAATTTTAGCCTATTTTAGGCAATAGTAGTGAAGGTGAATCTGAACTGCAGCACTTAATGAAAATAAAACTAAAATTAAGAAAAAGGAAGCAAGAAATAAGCCTAGAGATGTCAGGAGTGTTGGTGTCACTGAGGTCTGTGCACATCACTCCCCACTGCATGGTTTGAAATTTATTTGTCCCACACTCAGACATGCAAACTGCTCTCCCTGCCCAGGGTACTGGCTGGGCTCCAGTTTGTAAATTGGGTTAATTAGTGATAGTCTGTAAATGCATTGTGGCTTCAGCTGAGAGCTGTCCTCTTGTCAGACTTTCTTGCCCAAGTCAGTCCCTTTATGAAATCAGTCTCTGAGATTCTTCCAGGTTTTTATTTTGCCCAGTTAATGCCATTGTTTGAAAGGGAAGAGGCTGTTCAGCATTCAAGCCTTTTCCCCTGGAGGCCGTTCCCAAAGTGAGGAGCAGAGCTGAGCCCTGCACTGCCCCTGGGTGTCTGTGCCACCCAGAGTGGCACTAAAACCCCGAGCAAAACCTGCTTTGGTTCCTGGGCATCACAGAAACCCCACTTGTGTTTGAGCCCTTTGGCCCAGCAGCTCTTGAGAAGCTGAAGTGTCATCATTTGAGGTCTCCACACACAGTTTCTCATATTTTTGGTGTTCCTACTTCTTCCTCTTTAATTCCCTAACCCAGGCATTACTGATTGTCTGAATGCCTGGGCACCTTTTGTGAGACTGAAAGATAAACCCTTGGACGCCCAGTGTTCCCTGTTCAGAAATATGGACAGACACTGTAAACCAATTAAAAAAAAAAAAATCAAAAAACCACTTCAAGTACTTCAATTTCCAGCTGATTTATAGACCTGATGAAAGCTATTTTCTTGACATGAAATATTTTTTTTTTAAATGACTCTTTTTTTTATTACCACTGCTGTCTGAGAAGTTCCTCCTGTCTTGTCCTGCATGACAAAAATGGACTGTGAGTTCAGCCCAGAAGACAAAGCAGTGGACAAAGGTTTCCCAACCATGGCATTGTCCTCCTGGAGTGCTGAACAGCCCCACCAAGTCTGCTTCAATTACACTGCCATTTCCTAACTCAATCCAAAATATTCCTTCAAAAGGCTCATCTGGTTTAGGGTCATGATCACAGGTGGAAGGTCAGTTAGTCATTGGCAGACATTTGCCTCTCACTCCAATCTTTCATAAATCTCAAAGGAATGCAGTAGTTTATGGCAGGAGGAGCAGGGCAGGGTGAGAGCTATTTACACAAAATTTATTCCAATTCAGTGTAAGTAGGAGTTTTTCCTTTTTGGGAATGAGGCTGTTTGCCCACTCTGAAGGAGAAGGAGCTGCATTGCTCCTGAGCACGAGAGGTTTCTGTCCAGCACAGGGTCTGCCAGGGAATTGGTGTCAAGGTGCCTGGCATGACTTGTTCTTCATGTGGTGTGTTTATAATAATGCTGGGCTTAGCCACTGTCACCTCTGTGTGCCAGCACAGCTCTTGTGGGCACAGGGAGGAAAAAGACTGGGGGAAAAACCCTTAAATTTCAACAAAAACCACGTCATGATGGCTTTATTTGCTGATTTGTTCAGCTCAGGACATGGAGGCTGTGCCTGGCCCCAAAACCTGAGCTCTCCAAGTGGCCCTGGCAGAACCAGGTCCCCAGGGGTGCCCTCAAGTGCCACCTCCTCCCCACCAGCTCCTGGATGTCACCCTGGCAGTGCCAGTCCTGGGCTCACCCCTGACAATTTTAGTGCAACACCCAGAAGAGGCTTTGGAGAGATTTAGGCAGATTCATTTCTCTGACTGTGAATCTGAGCAGGGCCACTGTGGGAAATTCTTGCTCTGAACCAGTCTGGTCTCTGGAGTGCCCTGGGAGAGCCTGGGGCTTATCTGAGCTGCTCTAAGTGCAATGAGCCTGTCCCAGAAAACCAACAGTGCTGCCACTGAATGGCAAAAGAAAAGTTCCTTAAACAGCTGCTGAAATGAGCTATTTATTAGATGCAAACACGACAGGGAGGATTCCCAGTGTACCCTTGGTTGTGCTGGAAAATGTACAGAAATTGTCTGGGTGCTTCAATTTTCTTGTGGAAAAAAAAAAGAAAAAAAGACTAGAAAGGTTCAGTTATACTCATCACACAAAGAGTGTTTTCCCTCATTTGGAATAGTTTGTGAAGTTTGGTAGGTGAAAACTGTTAAAAAGATGTCAAGTGTTAGCAGCAATAAATCCGTATTGGTTTTGCTTCTTAAAAAGATTACAGATTTCAGAAATCCATAGTAGAGATTTTTCCAGTGCCAGCAGAACTTTTAGTGCCTCTCATAAAAAATATATGGGCTGATTCTCCCCTCCTGATTATTGGTAGAGCACAACAAAAGAGTTCTGAACATGGGTTTGATGATGAGGTGTGAAATGTTTCAGTGATTTGTTTTGTGTTTGTTCCTTTCATTTCTAGATCACTCATGACAAACAGCAATGTATCAGCAGGACGAGACAATTTACCACTGCATGAGCTAAAAGGGGAAAAAAGTTCCATACATTTTATATCCCTTTTGTAGTCACTATACTGCACTAAAGATGACCGTGGGTCACAGAGCTTGTGCTCAGCGCGGTTTATGTGTTTTATAACTTCTTTGGGTGATCTCACCCTGTTTATTTTAGGGTCCTTAGATAAGGATGGTGTTGTCTGGGCTTTCCTTCATAAAACCCCCTTTCCTGACATGATTCAAAGAATTACTTTCTCGTTAAAATAAAAAACCCCAAAGCTCTCAGCTGAAGCTTTTCCCCCTTCTCAACTGAATGGATTTTTCCTTTGTTTGTACATGACAATTTGGGGGGGAGAGTTTTGTGCTTAAACTGCTCATGTGACTGTGTCACATGTGTACCAGTTACAAAAGGAGCTTTGGCATGTTATGTATAAATCTGCATTAAGAGAGAAAATAGGCAACTTTTACGTGACTGGGATCTCATTCCCAATAATTAACTCATTAACCATCTCCAGGCACTGTGGGAGCAGGGGCAGGACAGGCAGCAAAGGAAGCATTTTGGTCACGTTGTGGCACCTCCAGGAACAGTCAGTATTCCCATCACAGCCTCCAGTTCTCATGGGATAAATTCTATAAATTTTAAGTTGTTCATTTAAAGCCTCTTGTGGTGATTTATGCAGGAGAGGTTAAAAAACTCCAGTTTGTCACTTCAGACCCGTGTGAGAACGTGGTGTCTGTCTCTTTCTGTAGACAGCTCACCCCAAGCAACTCTCAGATTTGTTGCCTGGTCTGACCTGAATTTCAGAGGGAGGCAGAAGTCTCAAAGATTGTGATTCATTTCATGAGAAGTGCTGGATATCAGAGAAGGGCTTTTTTATTTCCAGGCTGCAGAAAGGGCTCTGATGTGTTCAGTCTTTACTGGGCTGTGAAGTATCCAACTGCAAAATACACAGGAAACCTTCATCCATTTCACTGCTCGTTTTGTAAGATTTCCCCCAGCAAGTCAATCCCTTACAGAGGGCAAAATCAAAAGGACATGAGCACAACTAAGAAAAATTACTATAAGGCAGGTTTTTTAATTTGAAACAAGCCTTGTAGTTTGTTCCCTGTGCCAAAGACACACAATCCCTTTCATCTCCACCGTGTAAAACTGAAACCAAGCAAGTTGCTGGAACAGCTGGGCTATCTTTATCTTGTTCATCAGCATTTTATGATAATTTTGAGTTAAAACTCTGCTGAAGGCAAGTTCCTCTCTCTGAGAGTGTCACCACATCCCTGGCAGGGTGCAGGTAGCTGCTTTTCCAGAAACCCAGTGTAACTCTGCTGCAGGGTGGTGGTGACTCAGGCAAGGTTCCTGCAGCAATATTCTGGGAAGCTCTGAAATGTCCTGTGCTCATCCGGGGCTGAAGGAGTGCTCTGGTGGCTTGGACAGGTCAGGTTTATTCCCTGTGCCAGCCAAGGGTGTGTTCCCAGAGCAGGGGGGTGAGGGAGCTCCGAGGGGAGGGGAGGACAGCCCGGCCAGGTGCCTGGGTTTGTTCTCTCCCTCTGCAGAGCTGGAGCTGGGGGGCTGCTGTCGTTAAGCTGTAAAACCTGGAGTCTGCAGCAGAAGGAAATGGGCACATAAAGCCATCCCCTACAAAAGGTGACATCCCTGAGATTATTCTGGTTTAAAGAGGCTTTTTAATTTGTCTGTGGGTGAAAGGAAACGTGGCTTTTGTGCAGAGGTTCTGATAAATCTCTGTGTGACAAGAGGCAGTGGACAAGGCACAGGGACAGATTCCCTGCAGGTGTGAAAGGGCTCTGTGCCCACCCAGAGCTCTCAGCTGAGGGCAGGATCCCTCCACAAGGCTTTGATCAAACATTTTGGGGTTTTTTTTCTGCAATATCACAGCCTGTCTGAGAGATGCACTTCTCTTTTCGTGACACATTTCGTTAGTAACGTCGGAGCAAGGTGGAATTGGGAGGTGAAGGTGACAAATAATGAGTAGGTGTTATCCCAGGCACTCTGTTCAGTGGCTGCACAGTTTCCACTTGTGACAAGTTTGCTCCAACACTCAGGGCTGTAATTCATTGCCAGAGGTGCAACAGGGGCAGCTTGTGCTTCATCCCCAGCAGGACAACACATCCTTTGGGAGCTGTAATGTTCCCTAAAAACCTGGAGGACCCTACTGGTTTTAGAAAGTGGAGCTAAAAGTGTTCCTTTGGAGGGGGACATCCAGCAGGCCAGCCCAGGATGGGCACAGCCATCCCAGCACTCCCAGGCATTGCCAGGCACCAGCGAGCCTTGAATTTACAAGGTCAGTCTGAGTAGCAAATTGATCTAGACCTGTTTGTGCATTCTCTGAATTTCCTGGCTTCACTGTTTGGTCATCTGGGTTCAGTGAATGGGATCCTTTCTTTTGGGCATGGTGTGAAAGTCCTGCTTGCATTTAGCCCGGCAGCAATGGAGGGTGCCGTGGTGCTCTGGGCAGTCTGTGAAGGAAGTCTCACTGAAATTGCTGGTTGCCATCATAACTGAGAGGCACTTCCTTTCATGCCTCCCTTTAAATGCAGCTCTGATGCTCGCTGGCCATAAATGCAGCCTGGTCCCTGCACTTGAAAAAGCTGGGAAAGCACATAAGTGATTCTGGTATTTTCCTGTTCCCATTAAAAATGCTCCACGTCCTGTATTTGCACGGTTGCCAATGTGATTTCGTTCTGGCCTGCTAAGCTCTTTTCTCTCTACTGTAGGTCTAATTGTACCATTTTTCCAAAGAGAGCCCCAGGTTTCCCCTTTCCCTGGCCCAGAAACGCTCCTGCTGTGCCCCTGCAGCCAGCTCGGTGTCCCAGCGGGGCACAGGGGGCACTTCCAGCCCCACTTCCTTCTCCAGGCGGGGAGCAGGGTCCCCAGGGCTGCCCCCTGCCCCCGGGCCCTGCCTCCCTGGCTGCTGTTTGCCAGCTTGCAGCCACACCTGCTCCAGGCCACTAACCTCTTTTATGAGGAAAACCTTCATACCTTCCAGTAAAATCCCTGCTGAGGCTGCCACCCCTGAGCCTCCCTTCCCGTCCCTCTGCAGCTCCAGTTCCTCACTGCTGGCAAAAAACCCATCCCTGGTTTGATCCATTTGGTGTAAACATTTCCTGGAGCTCATAAACACCTTTGTCACTTATCAGTGCAGCAGAGATGTTTATTGGCCAGACAGAAAACTCTGATGGGATCTGGGCTCCTGGAGATCCCGTGTGCTGATGCTCCCCAAAGAGGGGCTGAAGGGGGGGCCAGGTTTTCATTCCCAACACGGGGCCCCCCAGTTTTTAATTGCTCCTGGTGATGATTGCAACTTGCAGCACGAGCTGGTGAGCACTGTCTGAGCAAAGCTGGTTTTACAGCAGTCCTGCTATGGACCAAATTGAGGGGGGTAAAAGGGCCGGGGCGGTGGGGGAGGAAGAGGAGATCTATAACTGGCATGTTAATAAAACTCCAGTTTGTCACTTCAGCAGCACACCCTGAGTGTAATAACTAAGCTTCCTTTCTATACCCCCTATGAGCTCCTTTGTATTGACAGATGCCATTTGTTCATTTACGACGTGATAATAAAAACCTTCAGCTTTACTGAATGTTGTTCTTTTCCTCCCCTGACACTGGGGCACCAAATGGTTTGTACTGCACTCAGCAGGCACTTTTCATTAAAGATCATGCCATGAAAATGAACTGTATTTGAAAAGCATTTAGGAGCAGAAGTTCTGCTGTTGAATGGGCTGCACAGAAACCTTCCCTGGCTGCTTCCCAGGAGCCTCCCAGCTCCCACATGGATGCTGCCATCAGGGGGGTTTATGTCCAGCAGCATTTGGGAGTCCAGCTGCTCAGACTGCTGTAGCAGTGATTCTCCACTGCTATCAGCTTCCTGTGATTATTTCTCTCTTTTTTTTTAATCTCTATCTGATTTTAAATGCCTCAAAAAAATCTCTCTTTGTGCTTATCTGTGCTTCTTGAAACTGGTGATTTCAAAGTTTTCACTCTCATGCAAATGAAACCTAAACTGTAAATCTGGATGGCTGAAAACGAATGTAGGAATTGATAATTAAGCCTTTATTCAGGAATGCTTTAAAGATGGCTCAAACCATATTTAAAGTACTGGTCAAAATTCAGGCTGTGACAGCACCTGCGATTGTGATTTCATTTGCAAAGTTACAGAATGCTTCAAATTCCCACTGACCTGAGCAAAATGTGAATGCACAGTTTTGGGCTGCACTCACCTTGGAAAATCAGGCCCACAAAATCAGGTTTGCAGTGCTCTGCACAAAGTGTAGCACTGTAAAAAAAGCTAAAAACAAAGCAATGAGCAACATTTGTTCAATGCATTAATTAAATTTTACCATGGGCAATAAACAGTATTTCTCTCCCTCTGTAGAGTTAGATATTTAGTAGCTGGCTGTAGGTTTTGCTTTGAGGAAAAAAAAAAAAAAATCTGCATTAATTATTTCTAATTAAGCCAAAAAAATTATTATTGAAGCAAAAATAATTAACCAAACTGGAGCACAGCCACACACTGTACTTTTTAAATACCAACGGAGTGCTCTCAGCATTTTCCCTAAGCAGAACTCTAGAAACTCATCACCAGCTTCTGCAAAGCTGCAGTAGGACAATGTGAGTATCTTTATTATTATGATGATTTAAATTAATCACATTTCATTGTTCTTTACAAGATACCTGTAAAAGAAGTGATTACAAACCACAAAAAAAAAAAAAAAAGGTACTAATAACTGTTCTCATCCTTCCCTGCTCCTCCAGGAGGGACTTTTATCGCCAACATTATCACTTGTTGCCAAACAAGTAGAGAGATGTTAGCCCGGAGGATGAAATAGTTTAATCATGGGGAAACAATTTGCAGTGCCCAGATCTCAGCTGGTTCCCTTTCATCTGCTCACAGTTACTCAGGGACTCCCGAAAATCTGGTTTGTAGCTGTAATAAAATTCACTGGCCACTCTGGCACGCACACACCAAATGGTTTGGCCAATTCTGAAGTGTTACAATCACCTGGAACAAAGACAGGATTCATAAGTTTTCAGGGGGAGTATTCTGGGGTGTTTAAATCACATAAACTTGATATTTGCCTTTCAAAAAGTAAATAAAGTGGGGTTTATAGATGTAAGGCCCGGGTTTATCTCTAGCTCTACAACATCCATGTGATGATACAATCCATGTTACACATGTGTTCTTACTCTGTATGGATGCACTTTGACTATTAAAAAGCAACACTTGCATTTATTCAATAGCCCCTTTTGCTTAGTGTGACCAAACCCAAGCAATTACTTCTTGGCAATTTTTCTTTACAATCTGAATAATTTTAACTTCGTCAGAGCTGTCTATGAACTCCTGATTTGCTGCCTGAGCAAGCCTGTTACACTTTGATTAGCCTGGCAATATCTTCTGTAATCTCCGCTAAGAAAGTGCCCTCCAACACTTTAAAGCCTTGTACATCCGAATATGAGCAGAGGAAATACAGGTCTGATGTGTTTCATATTCTCTTATCTCTTCCTCTCGCACAAAAATTACTTTTGCTGAGTGCAGATAAGATCTCGGTGTGAGCACAAAGCTCTGGGGTTAATTCACAGCGCTGCTGCTCGCTCTTCTCAGGCTCAGCTGCTCCTGGGCCGTTATTGTGGTCGCTGCAGGCAGAGGCAGACGGAGCTGCTTCACCTGCCAGAGCCCTGGGCACCTCTGCAGTGAGCCACAGGGACAGCAGGCAGGCCAGGGAGGGCTGGGGACAGGACCTTCTGACTCTGCTGCTGATGCCTCAGGTTCAGCTTCTGTATTTTCAGATTCTGTGCTGCTTTGGTGTGCAGGTCTGAGCTTCACATCAGGGGATGGTGAGCTCTCTGCACAGAGCAGGGAGACAAAACAATTCCTGCTCCAGCTGGGCACCAAGGACAAATGATCCAAATCTCAGCCCAAGAGCACAAACAGCGTGGGCTGGAGAGAGAAAAACAAGCAGGATGGGAGTGCATGGGCTAAAGCTGGAATTGGCCAATGAACTGCAATCTGCACATGGAGCAGAGCTGATCACAGGGAGAGACCCCGGGAGCGCTCGTGCATTTTGGGACCATTTTGGTTCATCTTGGGTGCAGCCCTGGCTGGGCTCTTGTGCTGCCCAAGGTGGATCCATGGAGGAGATCCTTGGAATCAATCCCTGCTTTATTCTGTAACTCTGCCCAGCCTCTGCTCTAGCTCAGCCTCTCAAGGCATCAGTGGCAGCAGCAGAGCAGTGGGGTTAGGCCAGGATGTCCCTCCAGGAGCTCCCTGGGGGTTCCATCAGTCCCTCAGAGAGGTTTGGGGTCCAGCTCCTTGCAGAGGGGTTACTGAGATCCCCATGGTGCTGAAGCTGCAGTGTAGGAACTCGTCCCTGTGTGGGGTGAGGGAAGGGGGAAGCTGAGAGCTGGGGATGGCCAGGGGCTGGTGGTGTCTGAGGGCACTGGGTCTGCCAGGACAGCTGCCTCTACCCCAGCCCACCCCTCTGGTGTCCTCACTGACCCCTGAGATCCCAAAGTCCCCGGGGAGAGGAGCTGGGCAGTTCTCAGCTGCAGGCCAGCCTCACTCTGCACTGAGCACACGGAGCAGGAACAGCCCATCCTCCATCCTGGGCTGCTGAAACCCATGATCAGCTCTCTGTGGCACTGGCAGCAGCACAGGTTCTCCACAGGGCATGAGAGGGACACGTGTGGCCCCTCTGACAGCCCCTGTCCATCAGCTGTGACAAGCCCTGGGCTCTGCACAGCTCCCAGCCAGCAGCACTGATGAAAACCCCACTGTGCTCACTTAGCAAGAGAAGAGCAGAGGGAAGGACACCGTGCTGGCTGGGGACACTCACAGTGGTCACGTCCTCCCTCAGCTGGAAACTTCCTGGGCAACCTGGAGCAACCTCGCTGCTCCCTGTGCCTCAGTTTCCCCTGTGTGCAGGAAAATGTGCAGGTTTCAATGTTTCCCAAGGCCAGCGTGCTGTTGTGACACATCATATTCAGCTACTCCCTAATGGGGACCATATAAATTCCATTGCTCTTTATCTGATCCAGCAGTCATGAGTCTGCCTGCCTGAAAGCTGCTGCTGCTCTTGATAAGAAACCATTCCTGCTCCAGAAATTCCTTTTTGAGGGAAGTGGGGAAGGTCTCAGTCATGTTCTGCTGAGCAGGTGCCTGGGCAGCAGCAGATTCATGGTCACACCCCTGTCCTGGCACTGTGTGGGTGAGAGTGTCTGTAGATGTGCATCGAGGTCCCTGGAGAAGGGGACAGTCCTTTGGCAGGCACTGCTGCCATTTCTGCAGTGCCAAATCCTTGGTCATCCTTTTAAACAAACTGGGCAGGAATTACTGCTCTCATGGGCTTGGTTTGTGGTGTTTCCTTCAAGCAAAAGAATGGGAATTAGTTATTCTAATCTCGTTTGAAAGTTAGTGTTTAATGTGTTTAATTATGCATAAAAGTTCTTGACTGTAGCCCCTGCAGTGCCCCCTGAGTACCCCTGTCCCTTTGGGGGGCAGCTGAGACACTCAGATACAGAGATGCCTTATTTACCTTCTGTGGCCAGCTACCCAAGGGAACTCCAGATCCCACCTCTGTCCCTCCATGTGCAAGCAAAGGAGAGCTTTCTGCGTTACCAGTGCCAGTGGCAGCACTGGCAGCTCCCAGCTGGGCACAGCTGATGGCAGTGCCCATGGAAATCGTGGGCAGTGCCATCAGTGCTGCTGCTGTGAGCTCTGCCCTGGGCATGGGGCAGCTGCTGAGGCACAGCAGAGGCACAGGGACCCCGAGCTTTGTGTGTTTGTGAGTTCTCCCTTCCCTCCCCACCTTCTCATTTCATTGCTCCTCCCCACAGTCAGTCCTGCAGGGTTAATGCAAATAACCTGTTTATTACTTCAGCAGTTCCTGAGAAACATGACTTGTCTAGTTCTGTTTATAGAGCATGTAATCATTAGAATAAAATAACAACAAAGATCAAATCACCATCTGTATTTAAAAGTGACCTGGAGTCTTCCCTGGGACAGAAATACTGCTGTGAGCACCTCGGAAACTTTGGGGACCTCAGCTGAAATCTTTCCCATTTTTAACAATGCCCATCATTAGCTTTTTAGTTATTAGTTACCCATAAGCATTAGTTCTGGTGGGCTTTGCTGTGAAGTTATTTATGTTTGGTTGCTATGGTAGTTGCCTCTGGTTTTGAAAGGTGGGGATGTTTTGTCACTCAATTGGAATCAGATTAATTGAGCTCCTTCTGATATAAAAGTCTCAAATCAATATGGTGTTCACCTTGTAAAATGCACTTTTTGTTTGTTTAAAGCCTCCTGAGATCAGATGCATTAAAATCCACGTGGAACTAACTTTTCTTTCTCTTCTCACCCCCACACTTCCCCATATGTGGTTTTGATTTTCCCCTCAGGGTACCTATGGGAGGTCTGGAAAACTCTTGGGAGCTTTCAAAGAATGTTAATATGTATAACACTGCATTTTCAGTTTTAAATACAACATGTAACGACCTTTCTTTTGAGGATAAACAAGTAAAGCTGCTAGCTAAAAACTATTTGTAAGAAAAAGTTCCCACTTACCATAAAAAAGCTTAATAACATTTAATTGTATTTCATAGCATTTTGCACCCACAGTATTACACTTTTACAGTTCCTTGTAAAATGTCTGGGCAACACCGACTTTCAATTCTTCTGAACTGGTCTTTCACCCTTCTTGATAAGGCATTTCTTCCTAATGGTCCAGCACAGCATTTTCTATTCAAACCTTGAGCATTTTGTTTGCCCCAGAGCAGAGCCCGTGCTGGATCTGCAGAGATCTAACACAGCCCATCCCTCTGCCTGATGCTTTCTGTGAGATTGCAATCAATTTGTGCCATAAGTAATTCTGCAGACAACAAGAATAAACATTTGTAAGATCAAACTCTGCAGCTGAAGCACAAAGACCCAGCACCTTAGGGTAGCTGGTGATTTTGTGGTGGTGATCAGCAGGCATTAAGTTATTGGTTATAGCTGCACTCCCTCATTTTACCCTCACTTGAAGAGTTAGCTGGGCAGTGCTTCAGATAAAGACTGTGAAATTTGATCACTGGAACTAAAATGGATGGCTTAGCTGCCTAATCTCCTCCATCCCGTTATCATCAGCTCCCAATCCCCTCCCCACACCATCTTCAAAATTGGGAAACAGCCCCAGACTTATGGGAATATGCTCCTGAGTTAAAGAAACAGCTCTCACAGACTGTGTGGCCCCAACCACAGGCACAGGTGGGCCTGGTGCCAGCCCCAAGAGGGGAACATTAACTTTTGGGGAGATTATGGCAGGTTTGTCTGTGGGATCAGCTTGTTGGGGTCGGTAACTGATTGTCTGATAGCAGGAGATCTGAAAGCATCTGATAATATATTGCTAACTTGTATAATCTGCCTTTATCCCAGCAAATTGCCTCTGGAGGCCGAATCCTCTGGACAAGGGAGAAGCTTGGGTGAGGCAGGAGAGGGAGAGCTCTCTGCCCACCCACCAGGGCAGCACACAGGGGACAGCAGAGCCCTGGGTGCCCCCTGCCATGGCATCAGGCTGGCCCTGGGGCTTGCCTTGCTTCCCCCAAAAGAGGCCATTTCTCCACTAATGCAAATGAAGGGAATTCATTTTGCAGGATTGGTTATTGATCCCTTCCCTGTGGATGCACTCAAGCCCAGATGTGATTCCTTTGTGCTGGGTTTCTCTTCACCCACAGCCTGGTTCACTCCTGCTGCTTCCAGAGCCAAGTGCCCAGCCTGGAAATGCAGCAGGATTGCTGCCTGAGTGTCATTCATGGAGCTTCCCTCACCAGAATCACTTCCTGTGAAGAAAAAAATAAGTTTACTACTGGCATCACGTGTCCCTTTTTCACCCACAGATCTTACTGAGCTTCACAAAGGGGGAAATTATCCACATTTTTGTGATCACACTAGTAAAGTACAACTAAAATCCTAGTTTAATATGGGGTGTTTATTCCATGATGTAGGAGTTTTTCAAATCCCAGATTTTGAATGTGTTAGATGCTGAAAATATTTTTAGGGGAAAAAAAAAAGTGCTTTATTTTCCAAATTGCTTCAATCTCTTTGTGAGAAAAGATAAGAAAGTGGGACAGAAAGCAAATGGATTGGGTTGAGAGTCTGAACCTCTGGAATTCCAGCAATGTAGGTTTATGATTAGATTCTAACTGGACAACTTATTGGGCATATTGATAAAGCATCCCCATCTATGTTGTGTACTAATGCACTTCCCACAGAAATGAGCTGGTGCTAATTAAGCCAGCTGGGATTTTCTATGGTGTTATTGGTGGGGTTTTGCCAGTTTGCCACTGGTCTGTCAGCTCTGGGCTCCTGCTCCTGGCTGGGGACAATGTCTGTGCTCTGGGCAAGGGGGACAGCTCACAGGCACAGCTGGAATATTGTAGCTGGGACTGGGGCTTGCCTTTGGTCTTCACATTGTGACATCAGGATTGCTGTAAGTAAGGAAATGATGGCCTAATTGAATATATTATTGTTATGGCTTATGGATTTCTTCTATCTCATTTCAAACCAAATGTCCTCTATCCAAAAGGAGAAACCTCTCCGAGCCTGCACTCCCCATCCCCCTTACCCAGCCAAGGACATATTTAAAACTTAAGGGCAAATGTTCCATAAAACACTGCCCAACCCTTTGCAAATTCCCTGCATAACTCTCACATGCATCCTCTAACTTTAGTCCATCCCTGCTCCAAAGTTGTAATTTGCCCTGCAGTCCTTTTCTCTCTCTCTCTCTCTCTTTTTTACAATCTCTGAGATGGCAATTAGCTCAAGAGATGCACTTAGAGCTTTGCTTCAATTACAGATCCCTCCTCTCAAGGCTCTGCTGCTCCATGCTAATTTAAACGTCCTTTTGCACGAAGCATCAGTCTGAATTCTTTAATTGTTCCCTCCTTATCAGAGATTTGGAGGCTTTCCACCCATGGGTGTGGTAATCATAGTCCCAAAGGCAAACCGGGACAAGGATTTGTTACAGAAAATCCCCCGGGGCAGAATCGCTAAAGCTAAAGAAAAAAATAGCAATACTAGAGCTGACCATTAATGCAGACTTTTTCTCTCCACAGAGCTGACAGAGCTTCCAAAGAGGAGTGAGGGTTGCCATCTGCATTTTAGAGGTGATGAGCTGAGCCAGAGCAGAAAGTCCCATCTGATGGCTCTGGACAAGGCAGCCCTGATGTGGAGCACAGAGGTTTGGAGCATTTGCTGCCTGAGCCGTTATTCCCTGGTTTTTCCTGGATGAGGATACAAAGGGTGACACAACAAGGGTCAGCACCTTCCCTTCTCCTGCAGGTTTGTGGATTTGGTCTGAAATACATGCAGGGGGTATCTTGAGTGAAATGTTTCTCCTGCTGTGAACCTCAACCCTTGTGCCTTTGGTTTAACTCCGTCAGTGCAGCCCAGGTGTCCCCTTTGCCTTCCACACAGAACAGATGTCAACAACACGGGGGACAAATATGAGCTGGAGGTGCTGAGGTACCAAACGTGTGGAGCAGCCCCTGGGAGAAGCAGCACAAGATGCCCTCGAGGATCTGAAGGAAGCTGTGCCTGTGCCCATGCCAGCAGTCCTGCCTGGAAAATGCTGCTGGGCCTGGTGGCTGCAAAGCCCAAAATTGAATATGACACTTTGCTACTCCTCAGACTCCAAAGTCCTGCTGCTGTGTATTAAGCATCCCCCTCGTGGAGTTAAAGCAGCTCATAAAAGTGTGAAGCAGAAAGTCCAAACTTACATGGGGACTGTTCCATTTTCTCTGTGTGGCCATAATGGGGTTATTTATGGTACATGTAGGAAAGATTAAAGGTTTTCATAATAAAGGAAAGCGAGAGCTCAAGAACTGGGTGCCTCCTAACAGCACTGACTCTCGAGACAGGATAAATCACCCAAGCAACCATTAAAACTTCAAGAAGATTGCTTGTAAACCTCCAAGCCATGCCAATAAAGCATATTCCTTGCCACAGAGCAGCCCAGATGGTGGAGCTCAGCAGTTTCCAGAGCTCAGGGCTCCTCACAGTTCAACCCCTGTGCCTGTCTCCTCAGAGGGCACAGAGCCAGGGAAGCACTATGGAATCCATGGGATCTGTAAGTGTGGGACCACAGGGACACCAGGGCCAGGAGAGGGAATCTCAGAGGGCACAGAGCCAGGGAAGCACTGTGGAATCCATGGGATCTGTAAGTGTGGGATCACAGGGACACCAGGGCCAGGAGAGGGAACCTCAGAGGGCACAGAGCCAGGGAAGCACTGTGGAATCCATGGGATCTGTAAGTGTGGGATCACAGGGACACCAGGGCCAGGAGAAGGAATCTCAGAGGGCACAGAGCCAGGGAAGCACTGTGGAATGCATGGGATCTGTAAGTGTGGGATCACAGGGACACCAGGGCCA
>VYZP01056519.1:1093-41281 GCA_013400635.1 Hypocryptadius cinnamomeus
GGAGGAGATCCTTGGAATCAATCCCTGCTTTATTCTGGAACTCCATCCAGCCTCTGCTCTAGGACAGCCTGCACAGGGCATCAGAGTCCCCATCCCTGCAGGGATTTAAACTCTGTGTGGATGTGGCACCCGGGGACACAGGGCAGGGGTGTCCCTGGGGATTGGTTGGACTCAGCCCTGGAGGGTTTTTCCAACCTCGAGGACTCTGATTCCCTTTGCTGGGATGAAGCAGCTGCCTGGGGCTCAGTCCTGTGGGATTGGGTCCGGTTGCTGTGGGGCAGAAGCTGCTCCTGGGGCTCGGTTTGCTCGTGGATCTCTTTCCTGGGGGTTTTGGCAGAGGTTTGAGCCTCTGACTTTGCCTAAAATGTTTTGCAGCCCTTTTAATGTTGCTGCACCACCATGGGTGAGTCCTGGTGTTGCATCCTGGCAATCCATCCCTGGATTTGGACCAAGGAATTTGCTCCTGCACCGTCTTGAGGTCCCTGGGGGCTCTGCTGTGCCCCAGCAGGGCCAGGAGGCTTCTGCAAGGGCTCTTTGCTGAAAACTCTTCTGGCCTTGGAAATTTTTCTGGGAAACAGTTCTGAGTTGTATAAACTTTAAATCCTTTTTTTTTTTTTTTTTTTCCCCTTGATGCTTTCCTGACTTCAGCAGAGATTTAGGAAGTGCTGTGGCCTTGGCAAAGATCAATAGATACCCTGTTAAAGAAAGACTCTAAATTGAGTGTTTGGATGATTTCAGGGGGAAAAATAGAGTTTGAAATATTTAATTTAGTATTGAGCTAAGCTTCATCATACGAAGGGAGAAACACTCTTCTGAAATGAGAGAGGAACCTTTTTTTTTTTTTTCTCCTGAAGCCTTTAATTAAAACCCTGAATAATTAGATTTGCCCTGCCTAGTGGAATACAGGAGCAGAGGCTGGAAAGCTCCAGTTCTCTGCTATTCAAAAAAAAAAAAAAACCCAGCAGACACCTCTGTCTCTCCTATTCTTCCTTTCAAAGCTCCTCTAGACTTTTTCCTCATTTTCCAGCCTGGCTGTGTTTGGGACCAGCTTATCCTGATATTTCTCCCTTGCTAACATTGTTTTTGAGCACAAAGAGTTGTTTTTCATCCCTCTCTTGGCTGCCTTTGCCAAGAACACGGAGAGGATCTGCTGGAGCAATCCTGTTTTACCTCTCTGGAAATAACGAAGCCAGAAACATTTTCTCCTTCTCGCTGGTTTAAATTTACAGAAGTGAACAATCATTTTTGCAGCCTCTGAGAGTGAAATGTGGGGGAGACAAACTGATCTTATCGACTTTTCCAGCTGGAGCAGCACAGGGAACATTACTTAGAGCTCCACCACGCTCAGCTCTAATCCCATGAGATGTCTTTGTTGATGCATAAGCTGTGACCTAAAATATTGACTTTATAAAGTAATTGAATCCCCGAATCATGTTTCAGATGAAAAGCACTTGACAAACGGCTCCAGGAAGGAGCTGAGCCCAAAGGCCTGAGTGTGGCTGCAATGGGATTTGCTCCACTTGACTCCCGTTGGCCTGGCTGGAGCAGGCAGACCTGCCCCAGGTTTGGGGGGATTGCAGGGCAAGAAGAGCTTCTCTCTTTATTTTTTTTTCCATTTTTTACCTCACAGGAAGAAGGATAATAAATCCTTCAGGCCCTACAGAAGAGGTGGGAACAGAGCAGTTTTTGAGGGGGAAAATTTTGGCACAGGGTGACGTGGTGGGGCTTTGTGGGTCCTGAACTTGCTCTCCTGGTTTGCTTTATGTCCAAAGGGAGATAATCTCCAGTTCCTGTACCAAATTTGAGTTTCAGAGGCTCCAAATCCCTGCCTGGCCTTTCTGTATGACCCAGCTCATCCCAAGTCATCCCAGTGCTCCAAGCAGAGCTGCTGCTGGAAGGAAAACTGGAGATGGAGCTGGGGAAATGATGCAAAGCCAAAGGACCTCGGTGAGACTCTGGTATGGAGCAGATCTCATCCCTGAGCCATTTCCCTGGATCCTGGGGACGGCTGGGGCTGAGGGGATGAAGATGAGGTGCTGGAGGAGGACTCTTGGCGAGAAATTATTTCACCCGAACCCTGCGGCCCAGTGACCGCTCCCTCCTTCCTCTGCTCCTCATAACGAATTTCCCCATTAATTCAGGAGGGCATTATTACCTCATTATTCCAAATGGCTCAATTTAACCAAACCTTATTTCTGACTCCTAAATTGTTACCTGGCTCATCCCACAACAACTGTTTTCCTTCTGAGCACGTTAACTCTGCTGCTTTCTTTTCTGCGCTGTTTTGCATAATGTTATAACAAGCATTTAAATAACTGTAAAGGTTCCATCAGCTCTTGCTTTCATATCTTGCTGTCTCCATGGCAACCAGCTGCACTTCCCTGTCTACTTCCCCCTTTTTTTTTGGGTTTGAGTCCCTCAGTCCAGTGGCTGGAAGATGGAGTTGGGTTCTCCACTCGTTTTGGATTCTCCCCTTGTTTGCCCTCGATGTTGAAGCGCTGCCCAAATGTTGGTTTTGCTGCCTTGCTGTGATCATTATTTTCCCTCTTGGCCATTAGTGAGGACATTTGGAGCTGGGAGATGGAAATTCATTTTTCTATTTGTACAATGTGCTGGAGAATGGGGAAATAGGCAGTGGTAATTACTGGGATTCGGAATTCCGGGCTGAGATTGGGATGGGTTAAGTTGAGTTCAACTAAACTTTTCTTTGCAGAGTGTTCTCATCCCATGCCCCTCATTTGGGGCATGAAATCTCTTGCAGAAAATGTGATGATCTTTTTGTCAAAGCACTTCTTTAAATTGAACCTTAATATCCCATCTCCCCATTAAAACCATAAATAACAATCCAGCATCCTGCTGCGGGCTGGTTTGTATGGATCTGACAGACCCAGAGCACTGGGGAAACAAACTGCAAATCTTCCAGCAAATTTCTGGAATGAACCTGGGAAGGCCTAATCCAATGGGACTGTCTGCCACTGGCATGAATTCCAGCCTGTCTGGGGACGGAATCCGTCCTGGCAAAGCGGGAGAGAACAGAAGGTAGCGGTGGCAGCTCGCAGCTCCTGCCAGTCTGCGTTTCCATCTGCAGGGAGGTGCTCTCAATGAGACTAAAGTGGCAAAGGGAAGAATTCCAGACAGGCTGCTCATTTCCCTTCCCCCAGACACAGCGTGCTGACCCCGCAGTCGGTGACGCAGATGGAGCTCAAACCCCTGAACAAACAGGACAACGAAAGCTGCTGGCATTTTATTGCTGCTCATTGCTAAGAAATGAGCCATTGGAGGCTGCTGGTTACACTCAGGATCAAGGAATCATGGAATGGTTTGGGTTGGAAGGAACCTTGAAGACCTTCCATTATCCCAGGTAGCTCCAAGCCCCATCCAGCTTGGCCTTGGGCACTTCCAAGCTGCACTATGGGTATCCCATACTGTAGGAAGTAGCAAACTCTGGGACTTCCTTATTTATTAAACCTCAGTCTTAGGAATATTGGCATTATTGGATCAAGGAAGAGAAACAATCGCACTGAAGGAAAAAATCACCCATAGAAGAAAAGAACAAGGAAATCATTAAAGCAGCAAAAGCTGAGTGAGTCCATTCGGGCCTCTGATCCTTTTCCACTGACTCTAGGAAACTCCTGATGGTGTTCTCCCTCTCTGATTGCAGTCCCTGATTGATGGCCCTGGGGCATCCTCCTTGCTCATGGTGTCAGGGGCGGTTTTGGACACAGTTGTGCTATTTGGGAAATGTATTTTTATGTTGAAGGGAGATTTCAAAGAACCCTCATGGTCCCAGTCCTGGGTCACCTCTGGCTGGGGCTGTCACCACCTCATGGAGAAAGAAGCTAAGAAAACAAAATTGTGAAGAAAAATCCTTCTCCTCAAGGAACACCGAGGAGGAAAATGCCAGGACCAGCCTGCCTTCATTTCTCTGCTGGAATCTGCTTCATCGATTTGGCTGGATGTGGAACCTGACAAATGCTTTTCAAAGCAAATTTAGGAGGATCTTTGTGGCTGCTTTTCTCCTGAGGAGGAATGGGAATGCTCTGAGTGTGCAGCTCGCAGCTGACCCTGGAGCACTTCTCTGCAGAGTGTGGGGCAGCTCTGTCAGGGGAAAGGCTGATCTGGGGCTCAGAGCACCAGCCCAAAAATTTGTCAGAAATTCAACCCAGTTTGACTGTTGGATGAGCAGAGGAGCTGCAGAGGGATTTTGGACAAGGGATAGAGGGACAGAACAAAGGGAATGACTTCCAGTGCCAGAGGGCAGGGATGAATGGGAGATTGGGAATTCCTGGCTGGGAGGGTGCAGAGGGGCCAGGCTGGAATTGCCAGAGCAGCTGTGGCTGCCCCTGGATCCCTGGCAGTGCCCAAGGCCAGGCTGGACAGGGCTTGGAGCAGCCTGGGACAGTGGGAGGTGTCCCTGCCATGGCAGGGGTGGCACTGGGTGGGATTTAAGGTCCCTTCCAACCCAAACCATTCTGGTGTTCCCTCCCTAAGAGCACAAACAGAACAAAAGAACGATATAAAGGTACAGGAAAAGCTTTCCCCTGCCTCTTCTCAGCCTGCAGGAAGTTGGGGCGTTAATTCACTTTGTGCTCTGTGTCCATTTCATGCCTCCCTGCAAAGCTGAAGACACTTGAAAAGCTGCTCCTGCTCACATCTGAGCTGCTACTGGGGCAAAGCACAGCCAAGCTGTCTGCATCTGCTCTCCTTTCACTCCTCCCTGCCCAAGTGCCACCTCTGGCGTGTCACAGCTCCGGAGCAGCCAGGGAGGCGCTGGCAGAGCGCTGCCAGGAGCTTCTCCACGCTCCCCATCCGTGTTCCAGGGCCATTCCTCACCTGAGGCTCACACAATCTGCTCCGTGCCTCCTCTCACAGGGCTCCCAGTTGCTGGCAGGAAGGTGGGGATCCAAGCCCAGGCTGGATTGATGGGGACGGACACTCCAGCTCTCTCCATCTGCCATTCCCCTGGGAATGCTGGCAGTGCCTGGCTCGCTCAGCCAGCCTGACAGAGCAGTTCCCTGAGCACGCTGCTGCTGCTCTCTGCACAGGGCAGTCCTGTTTAATGTGGATAATTGGAATTGCATCATTTATTTAATCAAATGCCTTCCCGCCTTTCCCAGCGGTGACAGCGCTGAGCTCGGCTTAAAACGGGAGCAAAGGATGTGCTGGTGGTTTGGGCCGGGCCTAAAGGCTGCAGGTGTCTGCATGTGGTGATCCTTTTTCCAGGAGAAACTGTTCCTAAAATCCAGCCTAACCCTCCCTGGCACAGCTCCACCTGTTCCCTATGATGCCTTAGGATTTTAGCTTTTATATTTTTCATACATTTGTAATCCTGCAGTTCTTTAGTGTGTAACTCTAAACTCCACACACAGTGGGAGCTGCTGGCTTTCCCACTTTGGGCAGACACAACAATTCCTCTCCAGGCCTGCAGTCAAAGACACCTCACTGCCTCAGACCCCGAGAGATTTAAACAAAAGTGAGTTGTGGGGAGCAAACTTGGGGTAAATGACTTCATTACCTGAAGCTGTAATCAAAATATTAACCCCCAATATGCAAATGGACCAAACTTATAAAAGTGTGAAAACCTGTGACCCATGGTCACTTTTTGTGTGTAGCCCCTGGGGCAAAGACCAGTTCAAGTGCATTTTAGTGGGATTTATCCCTCTGGTTTGTCTGGATTTCAGCCAAATGGAGGAATTGGGAATCAAACCTTGGGAATCAAACCTTGGCCCTGCAACATCTCCTGCGAGGCACTCCCCAAAACCCTCAGTGCTGGACAGGCTCATCCCTGCCCTTCTTCCCTCCCTGGTGACCACAGATCAGGGTTGGTATTTCTGGGAATGCCCAAAATGCAACTTTGTCTTGGTGTGTGTGAATGTAACCTTGGCTCTGCAGCTTCTTCTGGAATGATTGGGAAAAAACCAGCAGGAGATGTTTGGGAAAAAGAAACAGATCCTGGAATTCAGAGCAAGGCTAAGGCAGGAGGAGACTGAGGAAGAAGGGACAGGGGTCCCCAGGCAGAGCTGGCTGTGAGTGATGGTTTGGAGGTGACAGCTGGAGCCCCTGGGGGATACAGAGCAGGCACTGCAATTCCTGCCTGGATCGAGGCAGGGATTTGTCCTTCCCTGTGGACATCATCCAGCAGCAGCAGGAGGAGGAGGATGAGGGGGAAATTGTGGGGTTCAGCTAGAGGGAGAACTGTTGGGATGGAGGTGGAGAAGGTGGAAGATGCTGGATCCTGTGGGATCTCCGTGGCCTGGAGAGCTCCTGGTGGGATCGTGGTTCTGGGATGGGTGGAGCAGCCTCTGTTTGACCTGAAACACTGAATTTTCCAAGGAGAACTCTGATGGAGGAGCTTTGGGACCTTCATGCTGAGCACATGAAGGGAAATGAGCTCCCTTGGCTATTTTTATTCACACTGGCTGAAAAGCAAAGTTTTCCAAGGAAAGCTCTTGATATGAGAAACATCTTCCTCTTGATAAAGACTTCTGGCCTTTTTTTGGGAGGGGGGAATAAATATGGAGAAAGAAATGACACAAATTACAGGAGAAAAAAAATTATAACCACAATTTAAAGAAAACATCTTCCCATTTGTTAGCATTCTCTTCAGTGTCTGATTTTAATTTTTTTTTCCTTTTTTTTTGTTTTCTTGACAGCTGCTGCAAGTAGCACCACTTTTCTCCTCACAGAATCTGCCTGTTTGGGAAGTTGGAGCTTTCCCTTGTGGAGCTTTTTATCCTTTTTATCCTATTTTCCTTTTCCTGTGGTTCTGTCAGAGCTCTGCAGGGCTCTGGGTCCCCCCACATCCCTCACTCAATGGAAATGATAAATACATGAGGGGAAAAGTTGAGATTTCCACCTGAAGTTGTGTATTTGGATATTCCAAATATCCAAATTTAGAGTTCTGATGGAGGAGAACAAGCTTGGGAAGAGATTTGAGCAAGGAATTGGGAATATGAAGCTGTGGATGAGCTGGCAGAGGCATCTTTGGAAGGAGGAGCTGCATTCTCCTTGGCAGATGGTGGAGCTCAGCTGGGTCTGTGTTTTCCAGCTTCTGCCTGGGTGCAGGTGCTCCAGGGATTAATTCTTCCCTGAAATTTGAAATCTTCATCCCACAGCTCCCTGCTGGCAGCGTTTTCTGCTCCTGAATTCCCTCTCCCATTGCTTCTGCCGGGGAGTGAGGGGTCGGCTAAAAACACTGATGGGAAAATCCTTAATTTTTGTTTTTTCTCAAAACAAATTAGAGCTGTGGAGTAATTTAAATAACTCCCAAATCTGCTGATCAGCAAATCAAGCTCGTTAGTGCTTCTGCCCATACATACAAGCTGCACACACACAAGGTTCGTTTGCTGCTCCGCAGATCCGCGGTGCACCGCAGAAATTAAGGGGATGGGATCATTAAAACCAACTTGTCATTCTTCTGCTGGTGCTTTCATTAATAAAATAAACCCTGGGATGGAGAAACGGTGAGCTGGCTTCTCTCTGTAGGTTTGCAAAGCGGGGAAGATGCAAATAATTAGTCCAAGCAGAACCTGGCTCCGGGCGAGTCTTTGCCGGGCAGAATTTTACATCTTGGATCATTGAGGGGGAAAGAAATCTGCTTTTTCCTGGGATTTCAGGATGTTTCATTTGTGGCCTCTGCCTTGTGGTCACGTACCTTCAGAGAGGAGGCTGAGTTGGTTCATTAATCACCGGCAGCATCATTTGGGTGAGAAAAGCTCTGTGCTGGGCTGGAGCATCCCAGCCTCTCCCAACCCCCTTTGATATTCAAAGCATCTCCCGCTGTCCTTGGAGCTCAGGGAACGGTGGAAAATCCCGCTGCAGGATCTGCTTCTCCTGCCCAGCGCTGTGGGAAGGAGTTCTGGGTGGAATTTCTGGGATGAATTGCAAATGCAGGTCTGCAGATCCTCGCAGAGCAGCCTGGTGAGGATCTCTGGGAATTTCTGGGGTTTCAGAACTCCCCATCCAAAGTCCCAGCACATTCAGCTCCTTGACCTCATCTTTCCAGCAGGACAGGATGGAGATCCCATGTGCCCAGGCCTCCATTTTTGGGAGAAAAGTGATTTTTAATGACTAATCCTCAGGGAATTTCCTTCCAGTCCACTTTGGCTCAAAAGTTGGACTCAGGTAGAAGAAGGATTTTCCCTCTGGCTTTCCTGAGTCCAGTGAAAATGCCCCTTTGGCAGTGGCAATCCTCTCTCATTAATATCTTAATTTCTACTGGCATTAGTTTAAACCTCCATGAAATTCCATCTAGAAATGAACTTTGGAGGTGAAATCCAGGACAAGGATTCTCTGGGAGAAGTTGGGAAGTTACTGCAGTTCCTAAAAACTGCTTGACTTCTGGAGTTGTTATCCAGGGGACCGAGATGCACCTTGGGAGGGACTGGGGAGCCTCTCCTGGAAATTTGTGCTGAATCCAGCACAATTTGATTAACTTGTTCTTTCCTTAAATCAATTCTATTTGATCTATTCCTAAACCTTTTATTTTGCATGAGGAAGAAACCTCTCAGTTTCAGGTGAAGTTGAACGTGATTTTCTGTGCTTTGGAGTCAGAAAGTTTCTGGGCATGTTTAACTTTGTATTTTTTTAAGGATTCTGAAGTAATTTGCTCAAGTTGGCCTCAGGAAATGGTTAATTTAGGATCTTCAGGCAATGCCATCACCCTGCTCAGGACTCTGGGTGGTTTTTCCCTGGAGGATGATGCTAAGCTAAGGGATAATTGCCTTTGTTTTGGTGTAAAAACTGTATCAACCCTTTCCAATGATGTTGAGCTTGGCAGGGAATATTCCAGCAGGGAATTTTGGGGTCGTGCACCTGGGATTGAAATGGTTAATTAGAAGGATTCTCCTGTTCCTCACCTCTGCTCAATGATTTTTTTTAAAGCTTGCAGGAATTACCCTGAGCCCGGTCACTGCCCAGGCTTCATGAGATCCACAGTGATTCCTGGGAATTCAGCCCTTCTTGGGGTGTTGATGGAGGTGTGAAGCCACAGGGTTTCTGTGGGATCTCTGGCAGTGCCATTCCCACCTCACTTCTCCGTGGTGGGAGATTCCTGCCCCATCCCGTGTTCCATGTGGGACCTCGTGGAAAATGAGGGAAAGGGACTTCTGGGAGTGAGTTTTTTTTTTTTAGGGAAGGCTGTCCCATCCCCACCTCACTGCATTCCCACAAGTTCCCACTTTTCAAGGTCTGGCCTCCGATCCCGCTGGCACCAAAATGAACATTTAATTATCTGCAGGCAGATCCCTCTCTTTGCTCCCATTCCTGCAGCTGCATTTCCCTCAGACCTTCAGGGATTTAATTGCATCCATCTCTGATTTTTCTGCTGAGTAGAACATGGCATTTCTTCAGTGCCTCCCTCTGCTAAAAAGGTCTCCTAAAAAGGAGCAATTTGTCACTCTTTGGCCCAGGTACACTTTTTTTTGCCCATCCGAGCATATTTTCCCTCAGCATTTGCTTTTCCTCCTAATTTCCAATGGAACATTGCTCGGCTTTTCTCTTGTCTTGCCACCATAAATCCTCCTGAGCACGGGCAGACGAGTGCTGAGGATTATTAAGCACATTGGAAGGAGCACCAGAGCGGGGCCTGACTTGCATTTTCAGCCGTGCTCCGAACAGGGAATGTCTTCTGGGATAAAAGTTATGTTTACAGTCAGCTGCTAATTAGTGCTAGCAAAGTAATTATGTAACTGATGAAACAGGACTGCAATTTTGGGTTTGAAGGCTTTTTGCATCGTAAGCAGGGAGCTCAAAAAAACCAAAAAACCCAATGGCGAGAGTTGTTTAATTCCACTTAAGTTCATGGAATCTCAGAATCCCAGACTAGTTTGGGCTGGAAGGGACCTTAAAGCCCATCTCATCCCACCCCTGCCATGGGCAGGGACACCTCCCATCATCCCAGGGTGCTCCAAGCCCCATCCAAGCTGGCCCTGGTTGTTTTGATGGGGTATTTTTTATGTCTAAGGGGGTTGCAGGGGGATTTGGGATGCTGGTGGGATTAGGAGAGGTTGCTGTGGGTCTGAATAGTTGTGGGGAGAGTGGGAGGAACTGGGAACAGTGGAGCAGCTCCACCTGCCTCTGCAGCAGCCTGGCTCTGCTCCCTTCTCCAGAAGATGGATGTCCCCAGGGAATTATCTCTGTTCTGAGCTTCCACCTCCCTCCTGAGCTCTCCCTTCCTGCAGAGCTGTAGGAGTTCTGCTGCTGAATCCAAATGAGCTCCACTGGGTCTGGGGACACGGCTGAGCTCAGAGGGTTTGGGCATGGACACTCTTCAGCCAGGATCCTGCACCTGGAGCTGAGGAGATCAGGATGGAGAGGAAGGTGCTGGGATGGCTTCTCTGTGTCCAAGTGAGGGAAAAGTTCAGCTTCCTCCTTCAAATTCTGCATCCAGCACATCTTCCTCCAGCAGCTCCTTTCTCCCGGTGCCTGCAGGGAGCTGGGAAGACACATCAGCTCCCAGCCCTCCTGCCTTTGTGTTTTAATCCATTTTGTGATTATTCCAGGGCTCTGTGGAGCTCAGGGTGTCACCGAGATGTGGCACAGCTTGGATAACTGGAAATAGGGGATGCAGGTGCCCTGTGTGCCTCTGGAATTCCCAACAAAGAGAGATCCAGTCTGGCACACATGCTGCTGTTCCTGGTGTGGTTTGTGCTCCATAAATCCAACACCCATGATGTGTCCCCTGGTGCAGCTCAGCCAAGAGTCTTTGTCCTGGTATGATAAGCCAGGTGTCTGCTGAGGAGGGGAGGAGCCTCCCCTGAAATGGAAAATGCAAACCCCCTCCCTCTGAACTGTTATAATTTTGAAATTAAGGGGCTCTCAGGCAAAGATATGGGAACAGGAATAACAGTTCTTTTCTAGGGAAGAAAAGAAAAATAAAATAAACAATGCAGTAATAAAAAACAAACCACTGCCAGAGTCAGAGCAGGAGCTGACCCCCTGTGGGTCAGGGTGGTGGCACAGTCCCATCCCATGGGGGCTCAGCCCTCCTGCAGTGCCAGCTGTGGTTCTGCTGGAGCAGGGATCCTGGACAAAGATGGAGTTTTCCTCTGAAGCTCCAGGGCTGCTGGAGATGGGCCTGCTCTCCCTCTGGGAATGCAGGGCAGAAGAAAGCTGCTCCTCTGGGAATGCAGTGGGCAAAGGCTGCTGTGGTGTTCCAGGGGCAGATTGTATCCAGGTAGGAATGCTTGGCTCCTCCCCTGGGCGGAGCATCTCCCCATGGGATGATGGAATTGGATCAGCCATGCAGGGACACTCAGTGGCCATGAACAGCAGAGATCTCCTGGAGGGAGGATTGGCTGTGGGAGAGATGAAGAAAACTGCCCCATGAGCAGCAGAGAACTGCCCCAGCTCTGACAGATGGGGACAGAATACACACCCCCATTCCCAACCTAAGACAGTCCTCCAGCTGGGACAGCCTTTTCTCCTTCAGCAGCTTTTTGGCTTTTCCATTTGGAATGAGCACCATCAAATAATTTTCCAGTCAGATCCAGACATTGGTACCTGAGAAACGAGGGTTATTTCCTACCCTAAATACAGGGAATATCTCTGGGTACATCTGCTGGGTTCTGTTGGTAAATATTTACCAATATTTACCTCATAAACTTATTAATGGGGAGGTTAAGACACATCAGATCATGATGTCCTGAATGCCTAAACTGTGGAATTGCTGTCGTGGCCTCTGGAGCGATGCAGGGAGGAGCTGGCTGAGACGACAGCTCAGGCTGTGCACAGCAGAGGAAAAAATATGTAAATACTCAAATAATCAGAAAAATCAGCAATGGGAACTGGGGGCTTTATCCCTTTGCAGGTGGTCTTGTAAGCCTGACTCTCTTGGGGTGAAAATTAGAAGAGGGAGTGATGCTCCACAGCTCCACTGCTTGGGACAGGGATTGGGATTTCCTTCAGCTTTGGGAGTCTGTAAATGTCAGATTTTGGGGGCGAAACTGGTGGATCCTGGTGCAGAAATTTTGGAATGGGTTCCCACACTGCGAGAAAGAAGCAGCTTTGGACAGGTTGGTAGTGCCAAAGGCACAGGGTGGCTGCTCCTGGATCCCTGGAAGTGTCCAAGGCCAGGCTAGACAGGGCTTGGAGCAACCTGGGATAGGAGAAAATTAAAAATTATCCCTGTCCATGGCAGGGTGGAATGGGATTGGCTTGAAGGTGTTCCCTACCCCAAACCATTGTGGGATTCTGTGATGGTGGAGCTGGGAAGGCTAAATGGATCTTTCTTTTGTACAAATCCTGAGGAGAGCACAAACTCTACTTCTGGAGGGCATTTTGGGCTCATTTGGCTGAATTCTGAGTGCTGGGCCCTGAGGGCTTCTGGAAAGAATTCAGGGGTGGTGTCTGGAATATTCTGGTTTTTTCTGAATGTCCTTTGTGGTGGAAACATGAAAACCCCCCACATTTCTGCATCCTTGTGTCCAGGAGAAGTTTGTGGACAGGGCCTCCCTGTCTTGTGTAGAAGTCTTGAGGAGAACCACAAACTCTGCTTCCTGAGGGCATTTTGGGCCCATTTGCCTGAATTGTGAGTGCTGGGCCCTGAGGGCTTCTGGTAGGAATTCAGGGATGGTGGCTGGACTGTTGTGTTTGCTCTGAATGTTCTTTATGGTGAAAACATGACAATCCCCCAAATCTCTGCATCCTTGTGTCCAGGAGAAGTTTGTGACCAGGCCCCCTCTGTCTCTTGTGTAGAAACCTTGAGGAGAGCACAAACTCTGCATCCTGAGGGCATTTTGGCCTAATCTGCCAGGATTTTGAGTGCTGTGCCCTGAGGGCTTCTGGAAGGAATTCAGGGATAGCGTTTGGAATATTCTGTTTTTTCTGAATGTCCTTTGTGGTGGAAACATGAAAACCCCCCAAATCTCAGCTGTCCAGGAGAAGTTTGTGGCCAAGGCCCCTCTGTCTCTTGTGTAGAAACCTTGAGGAGAAGCAGAAACTCTGCTTCCTGAGGGCGTTTGGGCTCATTTGGCTGAATTTTGAGTGCCGGGCCCTGAGGGCTTCTGGAAAGAATTCAGGGGTGGTGTCTGGAATATTCTGGTTTTTTCTGAATGTCCTTTGTGGTGGAAACATGAAAACCCCCCAAATCTCAGCTGTCCAGGAGAAGTTTGTGGGTGAGGCCCCTCTCCAGTGATGTAACACCTGCAGTCTGCTCCCAGCATTAAATGTTATAAATGGGGCTGATGTAATTCCATTTCCCAAAGCCTCGGAGGCTGGCAATAATAAACACAGCCTTTTAGGACCGGGTTATTGATGCAAAACAGTTTAGCTAAACTGGGTCGCTGAAGTGCAAATGTTTTATTCATGAGCTCCTTTCTCCCCACAAATCACCGCTCTCCATGGCACAAATGTTCCCCATTCCCGGTGGCTCCACTCCTTGGGAAGTGCTTTGGCAGGAGCCAAAAGTGGGATTGCAGACTCATCTATCAGGGCAGGCAGTTGGTGATGTTGTTGTCTTCCAAATGGAGTTCATAATGGGCAAAGAGATTTAATTAATGCTGCAGAGTAATGGCTCTGTTTATAAAGAAATAATGTCCTATAAAATTAGGCACTGCCTGGTGAAATGTGCCTCCTAATGGCCGGGCTGGCATTCAAAGTGAGCAGTAAATCACTTAAATATTAAGACCTTCTTGAGCAAGGATAATAAAGCAAGAGATTTGGAAATGGGAGATACCAATGCTTACAATTATCCCTTAAATAAAACATTTTTATAGTGATCATAGAGTTAATCACCTCCTGGAGCAGGCAGGTGAGAGGGGCAGTGGAAGATGTGTGATGATATTGCCCGCAGATAAAGGAATTTCAATGGAGTTCTTGGAGTCCAGAGTCACCAGGGAGAAAATATCAACTTTTCCTGAGCTCTTTTTTGATTCTTTTGATGAATAAATGCAAGCAGCTGTTGTTACACAGAAAAGCTCCTGATCAAAAATCCGATAGATCAGGACTATTCCCCAGGCAGTGCTCACGGAGCTGCATGGCAGAACACAGGGATGATCTATGAATATTGTTTTCAAACCCCTGCTCCGAATATTTGAAAATATTCTCAATTGCCTCCATATTTTTAGCTGCAACTCAGGCAAAAAAAAAAAAAAAAAGCAGCTGAATTACTGCTTTACAACTTGAATAGGATCAGGTTTTGCAGCCTTGCTGCAGTTCTGTTCATGGATGGGAAGGAGGCAGGAGGATCCAGGTCTCCTCTGCGAGAAGTTTGGGCAGTTTAGAAGGAAAAAATGAGATTTTAATGAACTGAACGAGATCCAAACGATGGGGATGCTTTTCAAGTTAAAAACACAGAAATTAAAGGTCTACAGGGGACACAAAGCGTTTGCAGAAATTGCACAGATTTTTGTGCCAGGATGGGGAATTATCAGGATTGTGGGAAGGAGCATTCCCAGGTGGTTGGGGGCTCTTTGGAGGTGAAATCCAAACAGGTTTTTGTTTTCACATCCCTCACATGGATGTGAGATGTGACTTTGAGTTGGTCTCTGTTATCATGGGTGACTCTCCCCTTTATCAGCACAAGTCCATAAAAAGCCCACAATGATCAGCAGCTCATGAAAGAGATTTTTCCATAGGAATGTTGGGATTTTCTTATTTAAAAGAAAAGCATCCACAAACACTTTAACCATTTTTTTTAATAATTCACCAACAGAAAATAAATTATACCCGTGTCAGAGATTTTGCATCACCTGTTGAATTTGATGAATGAAGAATTGCTCTTGGTTAAGGATTCAGGGAGGTGAAATGGCTCTAAAGGCAAAAAATACTTTTATTGCTATTTTCATCATTTCATCCAAAAGATGAGCAGAATGTCAAAGCAGCTTGGCAGAAAGAAAATGGAGAGGTGATGGGGTGGATCCCATCCCTGGGGGTCAGGCTGGGGATTTCCAGATTTCCCTAAAATTTGGCTGTCAGAGATTCAAAAACACCCAACCAACCTAAAAACACCAAAACCCACCCAAAACAAAACCCAAAACCCCCAGCCCCACCCCCCCAAAAAAACCCAACACCAAACCAAAACCCCCCCAAAAAAGGAAGAAAAAAAAGGAAAAATGAGAGCAAAAATGGGGTGATGAATTCCAACCAGTCACTTCTCTTCTGGAGTATCTTCCTTATTTTGTATGGAAGTATTTCCTGTTGGGAATGGCACAGGAGGGCATGGTTGGGATGTCCTGTGTAGGGCCAGGAGTTGGATTTGATGGTCCCTGTGGGCCCCTTCCAACTCAGGAGATTCTCTGATCCTATAAATCCATACAGGGACATTTTAGGAGCAGCTGTGTTTGACTGCAGAGCCTTAATTTGAGATACATTTATGGACCAAAAATTAATTTCAAAATAAATTCCTCCATCAGTTCCCACTTGGAAATGCTTCTAAAATGAATGAAAATGAGGCTTCCAAAGGCTGTTGTAAGGAGTATTCCTGAGAGTTGACAATTTCACAAGATCAGCTTTTTTTCCTAAAAAAAGAGGTTCAAGAAAATGATTTTGGATTTCTTGGGATTGAGCCTTGTGCCTGTTGCATGGAACCCCTGAGTTTTGGGATGGGAACAGGCCCGTATCTCCCCTCAATTCTGGAATTAAAATCCAAGTTAAAATAGGAACTGACCCTTAGCAAAGCAGAAAAAAATCCCTTGAGATGAGAGGGAAGAATTTATTCTGATGCAGCCGAACTATTCCCATCTCCTACCCAACCAGGTCAAAGATTTTGACTTTAACTCTTCCAGGATTCCCCCAAAATCACCAGGAATGAGCTTTTTGTAGGAACAGGGACTTGAGGAAGGTTTATTTTGTGGTCTCCTGGGTAATTTGCAGCTTTCCCTTTCTCTGCCCCCCATTATTTACAGCAAGGAAATTCCCCTGGGATCATTTTATCCCGGAGAAGCTGCCAGGTGATTTTGGAAACACCTTGGGATGTGTTTTCTCTGCAAACAAATTTGATTTGGGATGAATATTCCACAACTTTGACCTTTTCTCCTCGACAATCAGAGGACAGGCGAGCTGTGCCCTGCAATTCCAGGGAAAATCCCAATGGGATTGGCATTTTCCCACCATGGTGGTGCCTCCTGGCACTTTGCATGAGGAATATTTTTAAAACCAATTTTTTTCCCCTTCAGGTCGGGAACACCGGGATGGAGAAGCTGCAAAAACTGGGAAAATCCCCCAGAACCCCAGCAGCAATCAGAGGGCTAAAAAAAGGGAAAACCCTGGGAGGTCTTAACAAAGGAAAACAATATTTTAACCTTTTAATCAGAGTTGGGGTTTTGTTCTGCCCTGAAAGCAGGAATTTGTCCCTCTCTGCCCTCTTCTGCAGCCAGGAAAGGAATCCTGGATGAGAATTCCTCACGGGACAGAGCTCAGGTGTGTTAAAGGGATGGGATCAGCTGGAATTTAATTCACACTTGGATGGTGAGCAGAGAACTCAATTCCAAGAAGTTTCGCTCCAAACATTTCCTTTCTGAAACAAAAAGCAATTAAAGCTTCATTTCCTAATAATTCTAAATCCCAGAAAACCTCTTTGTTTTAGGAGGACCAGACAACTTTATGTAAAATTCAATTTTTTCCCCTTAGAAAATGTACTTAATTCTTAAAAAATTGTAGGACAAACCAAATAATTTCAGAAATGGAATGGGGCACATCGAAGTTATTGAAGAGCTTTTGCCTAAATAAAATATTCCTGATATGAAATGGGGTTTGGAAAATGTGTAGACTTGGGTGGAAACACTCATTGTCCTACACCAGCTCTTTGGAAATTTTCCAGGCAGTGAAAATTTGAGTGGAAACCCCCAAAATCCCACAAATCTTTCCAACAGCAAACATTTTTCTCGGAAATTGATTGGAAATAGGGAAATTTTTGGTGGGAATATTTAGGGTGGCTCAGCTGTGTGAGCTGTGGCCACCACCATCCATTAAATATTGGATTTTGGAGAAAATGGGTGGCGGAGGCTCCTTCAAAACTGCCATAAGAAAATTATTTATGGGACAATTATTTATGGGATGCTGCTCTCTGGGGGTTTTGGAACAAGGGACAGGCCAGGGCCACTTTGGGATAGAAAAATTGGTCTGAATCTCATCTTGAGCAGATGTTTTTGCAGCTGAGATGGGAGAAAATGTGTCCAAAAGGAGATTTATTTCAATACCTTTTTACACTCATTTCATAATAGCAGCATTTTATCTTTTTTACATTGATTTATGGGCACTGAGGCAGAACAGAGGAGTCAGAAAAAAGGCAATTAATGAATCAAGAAAAAACCCCCCTGCGCGAATGCTTCAAGATAAAATAATAATGGAAAAAAAGAGAGAAAAAGCTGAAGAAAGGCGGGGATAATTGATGGTTCCATTTTAACATAATGTTATTTCTGGATTTTTTTCCTTTTTTTTTCCCCCCGTTTTTTTTATTCTCTAATGTGTTATTTACTGCCTGCTTTGGAGCTGACAGCAAATAAACAGCATTTGCAATGTAACATCGTTAGCACCCTGATGCACTTGCTCATCCCACTCGGCTGTCAAATTCCAACTGCATCCAACATCCGTCTCCGTCGGCGCGGATGGAGCCGGGCTTTAATCAGAGCCCAGCTTTAATTACCTGATGGCAAAGTTAAACCCAAGTGACATCTCCTGGAGAAACAGCAAAGCCACCACAGCGTTTGGGCACCGGCTGCCAGGATTTGGGTTTGGTTTTGAAGGATTTGGGCACCAGCGCTGCTGGATTTGGGGTTTTAGTGCTCGCTTTGGGCTTGGAATGTTTGGCAGGATGGAGGGAAGAGGGAAAGGAAGCTCTGGAGGAAAGAGGGAAAGCTTTAAGTGGTTGGTGGCTGCTGGAGTGGAAATTGGGATAGTATTTTAGAGGACTTAAGCTGCACCAAGGGAAATACAGGTTGGATATCAGGAAAAGGTTTTTTCCAGAAAGAGTGATAAAGTTCTGGAATGGCTGCCCAGGGAGGTGGTGCAGTCACCATCCCTGGGTGTGTTTAACAAAGCCTGGATGTGGCACTGGGTGCCAGGGTTTAGCTGAGGGGTTGGGGCTGGGTTGGACTCGATGGCCTTGAAGGTCTCTCCCAACCCAGTGATTCTGGGATTTTATGGGAAGTGAAATTATTGATCAAATCTGCTGCTGGATGTGCTGCTCAGTCAGGAATTCCTCCCTCTGGTTTGAATCCAAAGGAGGGGAAATTGGTTTGGGTTGGGCTGAGTGTGGAAGCACCGAGGTTGGAAAAGGCCTTTGGGATCAGCGAGTCCCAGCTGTGCCTGATCCCCACCTGGTCCCCAGCCCAGAGCACCGAGCCCACATTCCTTGGACACTTCCAGGGATGAGGACACTTCTCTAGGAAGCCCCTTCCAAGGCCTGAGCACCCTTTCCATGGAGAAATTCCTGCTGATGTCCACCCTGAGTCTCCCCTGGAACAGCCTGAGGCCATTCCCTCTTTTCCTGTCCCTTGTTCCCTGTGAAAAAACTCTGCTTCCAGTGAAATTCAGCTTCTACAAGTGCTGAAAAAGTTGGGAAGGGTTTCCAGCTGCTTTTCCAGCATGAAACTGGAACCACTTGGTGAAATAACGCTGCCTGCAAGGGGAAAAAAATTACATTTTCTAGAGAACTTTTATAAGAAATTGCCTATTAATTGTAACCACTATAAACTGCAGTGACAGGATCATCTTCCAGCTGCTCTTTTCTCCCTCTTCATGACCTGTTCATGCTCTGGAACTAAAAAGCCTCGATGAGCTGGGTCTTGGGATGGTAATTAAAGCTGGATTTAACCTTTGCCACTGGGGTGTCTGTGGCTCCCTGTCAATCTCTGTCTCTCCCACAGTCATTTATTGATAGCACAAGGGGGAATGGCTGTGAACTGAAAGAGGCAGGGTCTCAATTAAAGATTGGGATGGAATTCCTGCCTGGGAGGGTGGGGAGGGGCTGGGCTGGAATTGCCAGAGCAGCTGTGGCTGCCCCTGGATCCCTGGCAGTGCCCAAGGCCAGGCTGGACACTGGGGCTNTTTTTCCCATTTGGTTTAATGGGTAATTTCTCTGCCTGAACAAACCTATTGACTCAGCTCTTCAGATAATTACTGGATTTCACGTTGAAAAGCCTTCATACAAATATTTAAAAAAAAACCCTCCAAAAGAACAAAGACAAAGCAGCCCCGTGTTATTAATCAATGAGAGGAGAAGGGCGGATTGTTATGAAAATACAGCACCCACTCCTCCAGCTTCCCCAGAGCAGCAGATGGTGCAACATTTGTGGAGACAGATCTTCCCCAAACAGTCTGGATTAACCATTTAGCATTCCCAGCTCCTGCTTTTCTGAACAGGCAGGGGAAGGCTGGGCAGCAAATGGCTCTTGGACAGGGAGCAGGAACAGCTGAAGGTGTCCTTGGCTTAATGCGAGTGACTTTGTGTTCTGCTCAGATTTATGGTCCCGGCTCCTGGCGTGCCAAGTTTCTTCCAGGAGATGGAGAGGGATGTCCTGGAGCTGTTGGACTGAGCCCAGCATCAATCACACTCCACTTTCTGGGGGTGTGTTTGCAATGCAGAACTGGGGGGCTGCTGCTGCTGGTGGGATGCTGCTGCAGAGGGAAGGGGAAGGGAAGGGAAGGAAAAAGGGAAACCAAATGGGATTTTTTGATCGCTGTAATTGCCCTGGCCCAAGGCTGACCCACACTCCTGGGGGATTTACAAGGGCAGGGAGTGACAGGACAAGGGGGAATGGCTTCAAAGTGACAGGGATTTGGTTTAATTGGGATTTTGGGAAGGAATTCTTCCCTGTGAGGGTGGGGAGGCCCTGGAATAGAATTCCCAGAGAAGCTGTGGCTGCTCCTGGATCCCTGGAAGTGTCCAAGGCCACCTGGGACAGTGGGAGGTGTCCCCGCCCATGGCAGGGGTGGAATGGGATGGGATTTAAGTCCCTTCCAACCCAAACCATTCCAGGATTTTATTCCAAATGCACAGCTCTCCTCTTAAGCAGCTGCATAAAGACCTGTGGGACTCCCAGAGATGCCTTTTTTCTCCCATATCCAGTGGGATTTTTTTGTGCAGTACGGAAGGCTGCACAGCTCCTGCAAAATCAAACCCCCGGGTCCCTGTACAATCCCTTGATTTGGTGGTGGTTTCATGGGAAAAGACTCTGGAATGTTCCAGACCTAATCCATTTCTAGAGTTCTGCACAGTGGAATGAGCACAAGAGCTTTTGCCTGCCAGGTCCTGTGGTGCTCAGGGACTCCCAGACCCTCAGCACTGACCATCATCCTCAAAAAAGGTTATAATTTGAGAAGAGAAAGACCAAAAGAAAGGAAGAGTCCCTCAGACTTGCTGAGCCTACTCCTGTTGGGTACTACAGCAACTTTTCTTGAATATTTCAATATAAACCAAAAATTCCCTAATTTTCATTTACTGTTTTCACTCTCTGTCCCAAAAGCCAGAAATGGGGAGTTAAAACCACGGCCAAGTCCCCGAAACAAAGCTGACAGGCAGACAAAGAGGCCACAATCCATTTTTCCTCTCCAGCTCTTGAGAGAGTGTAAGGAAAAGTGTATTTATTCTTCCATTTCTCTGGGGGACTTCCTGAAGTTATTAGAATCTGCCTTATTAAATAATTGAGCAGGCTTGTCATAAAGTGACTTCTCCTCCCCATCCATCACGGAGATGTGCAGAAAATGGCCCGACAAGGAACATTTGCTGGGAAAGCTTCAGGGACCATTAACTCTTGTCATCACCAAAGTGATGAAGGAACCAGAACCTGATACTTTTTCCTACCTGGTTTGTAAATATTCAGGTGACAGGTCTTCCCTCCTCCTCCAGGGCGAGGGCTGAAGGGGGAGTGGTGGGGTGTGGAGAGGATTAAGATGATTTTCTGTCACGTTGGAGCTCATCCCAGGATTTCCCCATGGACAGGCCACCGTGGGAATCTGACTGAAGGCACCTCCTGGCTGATGGCCCAAATTTTTTGATCCCACATTTAGGGAAGAGCCCCATCCTCACCATCTCACCAGGAATATCCTGTGCCAGGCGAGGGTTTGGTTGGATCTCAGGGAAAGTTCTTCCCTCAGAGGGTGGAATAAGCACTGGAACAGCTTCCCAGGGAATGGGCACGGCCCTGAGGCTGCCAGAGCTCCAGGAGCATTGGGTCAGGAGTTGGACTGGGTGATCTTGATGGCTCCCTTCCCACTTAGGATATTCCATGATTCTCCGATTCCTTGGTTTCTGTGGATATTTAGGTTCCACAGAACCCAATTTTGACCCGCCCTGCCCTTACTCCTGAGATTGGAGTATGAATTCCTCTCTCTCTCTTCCACAAAAAATCCTCCAGCTCTGATATCCTGCCATCCACCCTGTCAGCTCCTGATCCATGAGGAATTTCCTGTGCAGAGCCAGAACAAGATCTGCACCTTTTCCACCCTGATGTTCCACAGGCAGCTCGCCCAGGACAGGAGGATGTTGGGACTGCAGCTGCCACTTGCCCAGCCAGTTTTAAATCCATTTAAAATCCATTCTGGGAATTCTCCAACAGCAGCCAGACATAAAGATCCAGTGCTGGGATATTTGAGTCCCACTCCTAAGGAGGCTGCTTAAAAACCCTTTTCTTCCTTCCTGCCAGGACAGCCCTGCAGGGAAGTGTCCTTGAGCCAGCCAGGATCATTTTTTGTTTTTGTTCCAGCTTCCAAAGTCCTGTGCAGATGGAGCCCAACCATGGGTGATCAGGTGTTTCCTCCAGTGAAATCCATGGAATTGAGACATTCCTCGTGTCCCAAACCACCTCAGCCAGGGTGAATCTCTAGAATTCCATCTGGAAGAATGGAATGGAATGGAATGGAATGGAATGGAATGGAATGGAAGAAGCCCTGGGTGGGATTTGTGACTTCCTCACCCTGAGGTTCTCCCCTGGTGCTGTTGGACTGAAATTGTAGCTTGATGTGCTTTGCTTTGCCTCAGCTGCGTCCAGGACTGGTTTAGTCCAGGTTATTCCACAGCTGGAAATAAACCAAAGGAAAAATCAGGTTAATACAGTAAGTTGGCACAAAACCATGAAGTAATTACAACCTTAGTGCCATCATGGGAGCCTTGTCCCCAGAATTACCCCAGAAAAGTCTGATTTCTCTCTGGGCTCCCACCAGCTCCAGGTCAATGGTACAGCCACAGCTTGGAGGAGATCTCAGTGAATTTGGGATCTGAATAATAATAATAATAATAATAATAATAATAATAATAATAATAGTAATAGTAATAATAATAATAATAATAATTTTTCAGGAATACATCATTGAGGTGGGAATATTCAACATATCTTTATTCAACAGGCTCATCCAAGGGGGAAGCACGTCTGGAGCAGCCTGGTGTTTAATCTTCTGTCATCCTGGGTGAATATTCCAGGTCAAGGTGAACCCTGAGCTCCTAAATGGGTATTTGGGAATGCAGGCTCGGTGCTCTTCAATCTTCCCACCCGAGTTTCGTCCCAGTGAATTATGAAGCCGGAGATAAGATCTTGGGTGCTTTATATCCAAACAAATGGACAAATCTCGGCCTTTTTGTTTTTTAAAAGCCTCAACCCAGAAACAATTTTAGCCTCTGAAGGGGAAGGTCACTGCCTATCTCTTCCACTTATAAAATATTGCAATTGGCTGAGGAGTGGAGCTGAATCCCAGGATTTCAGCCCCGCTGGCACAGCTCCAGCTCTCTCCCCAAATAGGCCTCGCTCTCCATAAATCACAGCGCTGTCAGCTCTGCTTTCACCTCTCCAAGTGAGATGCTGACACTTTGTTCCCTCTTTCCAGCCGCTTTTCCCACGCCTGCTCAGGGGAAAGTGTCCTTTGGAGGCAATTTCTGTGATGGATTCAGTACCTCTCCCCGGGAGTGAATTATCCAGTGGGATACTCGGATATTTTGACACCGGCACTCACTCGTTCTGCTGTGATGAGGAACGTGGTGAAGGCACCAATGTCAAGCAATTCTGAGCCAGCACTTTGGGCTTTAAGTGATGATCCCACAGAGCTGTTGGTGGTGATGAGATGCCCAAAAATTCACAGGTTGGATGGAACTCCCATCAGAAGGTCTGAAGGAATGTCTGTGTCTCGGGAATCTTTCCCTAAACATGAGTTTGCACAGTTTTTAGGGATGTGATTGATGGGAATGTTTTGCCACCAGGCTGCCCAGCTTTTTCCAGCTTTACAGGACAGGTCAGTAGGGTGAAAATCCTATTCCATCCTTGCCCTGTGGAAAAAGCATTTTTGGGGTTGTCCAGAGGAATGTGAGTCCAATTCCCCTCTCAGCTCCCCATGGTTGGTACAATTCTTGTTATCTAATTATTTTTAATGGAAAAACAATCTCTTCCTTTCCCTTTCTGGAAGTGGGATGAGCTGAGAACAGCTAAATACGGCCTCGTTACTGTGCAGGCCTTGCCTCTCAGCACTAATTGGCTGGGAAGGGATTTCCCACTCAGCTAATTAGCCTTAATTGTGTCACTTTCCTTATTTTGCTGTTTTGCTTCTTGCCACAAATAATCCTGCATGCTGCTGAGGAGAAGAGGCTGGATTGGGCTCCATCCATGGGTGCAGCCAGGATGGGCCTTTGCCCTTCTGGACCACAAAAAAAGGACTCACCTGGGCTCTTGGTGACCTCAGGTCAGGTTATCCCATCCAAACCCAGGTAAAATGGGAATTGATGACCAGGATGTTTTTTCTGGGAGGTATTTTCAGCCTATAATTTTTTTTTTCTTTCTTTTTTTTTTTTTTTTGCTTGGGCCTCTTTCATCTCCTTCATCCCTGCTTGATTTGCAGTATAATCATTAGGGGAGCACAGAAGACAAATTCCAGGTCATTGCTGGAGAGTTGCTGGTGGAAGACCAGCTTTTGGAAGAGCAGACACTGGGCTAGGAAGCAGCTGCAGTGGTGCCTTATCTCAGAATCCAGCAGGGAAGTGGAATAAGACAAACTTTACGTCCCTTCCAACACAAACCATTCCAGGATTCTGTGGTAAGAAGTGGAGTTCTGACCCCAGGCCAACCTCCCTGTGAGTTCCCCTTGGAATGATCTGGGCCTGGTCTTCAGGAATGGTTTTTTTGGATCCCACCTGCTCATGGACTCTGATTTGTAGGTGTTTCCTTGTTTGTAGCTGTTTCCTTGTCCAAGTATCTCCATTTCTTCTGCCATCACTGTCCCTTTCTGGCCTTGCCTGTTTTGTGGGAACTGAGGGTCTTCCCTTGCTTCCAAGTTGGGATCTTCTCCCTCTTGGGTGGGTTTGGTGGGAATTGTGGCTTCTCTGGACCCCAGTTGAAGCTGCTGGAAGAGTTGTGGCTGGAACTGCTGTGACCTCAGTCCTCCAGTTGCCTTCCCAACCTGACCTGGCCTCCCTGGGGCTGTTTTTCCAGCACCAGAGCCTGGAATTTTTTTGGCTCTGGCTGGACCAGGGTTTGCCTGTTCATATCCCACAAGTGAGGGCTTCCCTCTTGCCCACCCAGGATATTGGTGCACAATAAAACGAGGAAGAGCAGGAATGGGTTGTGTAGGTCCTTTTCCATGGGTGAGGATATTCCTTTTCTAACATTCCCTAGCTGTGTAAGAGAGGAGCGAGAGAGATTTAACATGGCAAAGCTCTGGAGAGTTTTATTTATTCCTCTGTCTCCTGGAGTGCATCAGGATCACAAATTCTTGTAACACGATGAGGTTTTAAAGCTCTGAGCAAGCGTCTCTCTCGTGGAAAACCCTCCTGCGAAACACCAAACAGTATTTTTGTCATCGCGGTGCCTCGGGAACAGCTGACAGCTGCTGCTTTGTCCTGATCTGTTCTGCACTTTTCTCTTTATTGAGTGGAACGAGAGAGCTCTGGGGTGGGGAGAGGGCCCTGTTCTGATTTTATGGGAGTGTTTTCCCAGTTGGTGCTGTGTAATTTCGTGGGAACACGGAGGATGTGGGACCCTCGGGCAGCTCCTGCCCTCCGCCCTGCGTGGTACCTTGGAGAGCTCCTGCGGCGGGTGTGGATTCTCCTCTGGATGGGGAGGATCCTTACACTGTGCTGCTACAATTTTTATTGAAATCCTTAAAAACCTGTGGGAAACTGTGCTCCGGAGGGGATTGAACTGCCCCTGTCCTCCAGTAAAAAGGGAGGATGCTTTCAAATCTGTGCCAGCATTTATCCACCATGCCTTCAGCTTGGCAAAGTTGGAGTGACAGGAAAAGGGGGAATGGCTTCAGACTGAAAGGGGGCAGGGTTAGATGGGATACTGGGGAGGAATTCCTGGCTGGGAGGGTGGTAGGACACTGGAACAGGTTATCCAGAGGAGTTGTGGATGTTCCATCCCTGGAGGTGTCCAAGGCCAGGCTGGATGGGCTTGGAGCAACCCGGACAGTGGAAGTTGTCCCTGACCAGGGAGTGGAGTGAGATGGTTTTCCCTTCCAGCTTAAATCATTCCTTGATTATCACAGTTCCTGATGGTTACAGATTCCTTTCATGAACTTCCACAGATGGAAATTCCTGCTTTTGGGCTGCAAAATAGATCAAGGAGTCAGAGAAGTTCCAGTTCCATGGATGAAAGTAATTTAAGACTCCAGTAAATTACCAATATGCTCAAACAATCCTTAATTACAAAATTTCCCATCTTATACTTTCTAACCAGGCAAATTTTTAGCTTGAAAAATTTAAATTCCTAAGCCAGACTTTGCTTCCTATAAAGGATCAAGCCTGGTCTAAAGGGCTCTGTCTGGGCCTTTCATCCCAGTTTCCATCCTTTAAATGGACTCAGGTGAAAAGGAGCTTTTCAATTCCAAAGTGTGTGGTTTCACTTAGCCAAGGAGATAATTAGGTTTGTCTTGTAGTTGTTCAGGAGCTCAGGTGTCAACTAAAGTAGGATTTCATCAGGAAATTCCTGCCTGGTGTTGTATTGATTAATGAGAATTTGCTGCAATTATAGAGAGATAGAGAACAATTATCTACCTGCCCTGCAGGAGAAACAGGAGAGCACTAAAAATAAGGAACTCAATAAAAGAGAAGCACAGATGTAGTGGAAATGAATAAATAACATTTTCTGTTGTGGCACTAAATTAGTTCTTGGTGCTGTGGGACCGTGGCAGAGGGAAAAGGGAGAGGAGGGGGAAATCAGCGTGGGAAGAGTGGAGGGAAAAGTGAGGGAAGGACAAATCCTCACCTTCCCTGGGCTCCTCTTGCTTTTCTTCCTGCTCTCCTGGCTGTGGTCAGGAATGTTGGGATTGGGACAGCACATCCAACACCCTCGTTTTTAGCAAACAAGTGTCCCCTGTGCTCAGCAGGACTGGGAGTTCTTCATTTCAGCTGCAGAAGCATCTGAGCATCTTCTCCTGAATTTCTCAGCTCTGCTTATCCAGGACACCTGCACAGGACTGCAGCACTTGAGGGATGGAATTCCCAAATCCAATCCTTCAGTTCTGCAGTTTTCCTCCTCCTTTGGGCTCAGCTTCAAGGGCTCTCAGGTGTGACCTCCCCATTCCCTGCCAGGGAGGTTTGGTGGCTTCTCCCAGAGACAGACAAACAGTTGGTAAATTGCAAATCCAGAGTATTTTCCATCTGTGGGAATCAGGAAGGAGGATAATGTAATCAGGGTGGAAATTGTGGGTTTGAGGTTTTGGCTGCAGCACACGGAGAGAGAATTAACATTTTAGGTCCAAAGCCATTTTAAATGAGAACAGGTCCTATTTGTGCTGAGAGAAAATGAGACTGGGGAGGGCAGCAGGGCAGATTTTCCTTCTTTATCTTATTCTGGAGATGTCAGGTAGGGGGGTGTGATATCCAAACTGAAGTGTGAGGATACTTGGAATTTCCATCAGGTCTTAATTGCTGTTTTTCACAGAGGTGGAGTAAGAAATGGGGTGGAACTGGTTATGGGGTGGTGGAGTAACTCTGGAGTTACTTGGTGGTTTCAGTGAGGTTCAGCACCAGGAGAGATTGATCTAGGAAATCTCCACAATTTTTAAAGGAAAGGTTGGACAAATGTTTCCCAGACTTGGAGGAAAACAACATCAAGGAGCAAATTGCTGATCCTCATCCCCTCTCCTCTGTCCCAGCTGGAGGATGCAGGGTTGGAAAAAGGGAAAAGCAGGAATTGGAGGTTTGCAGTGGCTGCTTGTGGGTCCTGCTCTCATTCCTGAGGAATATTCCTGGAAATGGATTCCAGTGCTACATTTAAAGATGATTTTTGACATCTTAACAGCTCAATCCCAAACCAATGGGAAAAAGCCTTTGCAGAGGGGAGCTGGTGGAATTTGACAGAACACTGTTTTCTCTGTGGATATGAGAGAGGATTTAGGGATGAATCAAATAATCTCCTCCTCTCTCCGAGCCTGATGTTTGCCCTCCGACTCAGCTTTTCCTCAGGCTCTTCCTTGTGGATTTGCTGGGATATATTCTGGAAATCAGTCCATGCCTTGGTGGGGGTGTGACCTGTGGGATTTGGGCCCCTTCCAACTACAAGTTTTGGGGTTTAACTAACTCTAATAATTCATCTTCTCCCTCGGGATTATCCAACCTTGCACTAACCAAAGTTTTGCAGTTATATAACAACAACAACAACAATAATACTAATAAAATTACTGCTGAGCTTAAACAGCTGAACTCAAGGATTTGGAGGGAAAACACAGCCACAGGAGCTAAATTCCTATAATTCTAGAGAAAGGGATTTCCTGAGCTGGATTGATGAGATTGTTTGGCATAAAATATAGGGTGTGGTGCAGAAGACAGGGAAAACACTCAGAAGAAAAAGATCTTTCCTGGCTCATTTTCCTGTCCCTGAAAAGATCATGGATTGATCTTGGTTGATATCCTGCTTCCAGAAAATTTTTCATGATGGAGATCCCATGATCCTCCTGCAGTTTCTCACTGCTGCTCGTGTCTAAGGAAAAACATTTAATTTTTTGGGTTTCTTGGTTTGGATCAGCACCATGAACCTCTGCTGGTCCTCCCAAAGGCGCTCCAGGAATTGCTGGGAATTGCAGCTTGCTGCAGTGATGACTCAGTGCAGCAGGACTCCAAATTCTAATAAATTAAATATATATAAAATTCCTCATTAAAGTCATTAATGATGCCCAAATCCCAATTGCATTGTGGGAAACAGTGGATAAACCTGGCTACACAATTCCCTGCTGACCGCAAAGGGATTTCACAGACATTTCCCATTATTCCCCTTGGATTTTGTGCATTTTTGTGGATTTTGTGGCATGAGCAGGGCAGAAGAGGTGGGAGAGGAAACATCTCCTCAGCCCTGGCGTGACTGAGCCACGGCTCCGTGCGCTGCCGGCTGGAAAATGTCCCTGTAAATCTCATTCCTTGGTTGGCTTTCCCAGCGGAACGGGGCCATTATGGACGTGTCAGCTTGGAGAAGGGAAGTCCACGAGGCTGAGGTGACAGATGGGGCCATCAACACCTTCAGGACAGGGAATGGTTGTCCATCAGTCTTGGGTAATGGTCTATGTCCGAGCACTTCCAGGACTGAGAGCTCATTCCCTGCTCCACATGAACGATCCCAGGCATTTTCTGGGATGGTTCCACCCCTCTCCTGGCTGATGGGCAGGGACAGAAGATCAGAAACAGGGATGGAAGAGTCTTTAGCACTTAATTCCCCAATGAGAGTTCCCCCAGGGTATTTTTATATTTTAATACTTTCATATCAGGTTTTTTTCTCTGTTAGCAGGCAAATCCCAGCATCATTGATTTGCCCCAGGCACTGGATCCATGGATTCTTTATGGAGAGAGTCAGGCAGCCGTAGTTTTAAATTAATGGAATAATTTTGCCTTTACAATCCTTTCATGAGCTCTTGGAGCCGTGTTTGGGATGTGACAAACCTCCTGTTACCTATATTGTTTCAGCTAATGGCTCCTCTGTTATAGGATAATTCCGAGGTCCTGGTCTCTAATGCAGCTGGAATGGGATAATTTTTCTGCACTTGGCAGAAAGGATGGCAGCTGCCTTTTCCCTGGAAATGTATTGCTTTGGGCACAGAGGGAAAAACTGGGAAGCTTTGCATCAGTGTGGGGAGGTCAGAGAGAGGGGAGGAGTTCCCATCCCTGGAGGTGCCCAAGGAATTCCTGGATGTGGCTCTCAGAGCTCTGGGCTGGGGACAGGGTGGGGATCAGGCACAGCTGGGACTTGATGATCCCAGAGATCCCAAAGATCCCAAAGATCCCGAAGATCTTTTCCAACGTCAACAATTCTGTGAGGGAGATGTGGCACTCCACCATTATCCTTCATCAGAATTCCAGCACCCAAAGCCCCTTGATCCAACGTTCTGGACACGAGTCCTCACCAAACTTGGGTCTCCCTGTTCCCCTCAAGCTCCGGCTCTGGGTGCAGCCATGGTGCTGTCTCACAGCAGAGGTGACCTGGAAAGGCCTGGGAGCAGCAGCCTCGAGGGAAGATGTCCCTGTGGAAGAGGATCCATTGACCTGGAAGGGCCTGGGAGCAGCAGCCTCGAGGGCAGGTGTCTCTGTGGAAGAGGATCCATTGACCTGGAGCAGAAGAGCTCTTGGTCCCTAAATTCCTTCAAGGCCACATCTTCTGGTGCACCAATTAAATTTGGTGACCTGGCTTGGTGACCAAGCCGTGTTTCCACATGTGACATCCACACTGGCCTCTGTTAATTCCAGGCTGGATTTTTGCTCCTGATTTTTGTCCTTCAAGCGGCTCTTACTCAAGGAATATCTGCCCTGTGTCCTGGAATTTGTGTGGGCAGTGAGCACTGCCTGTTAAACCTTCAGATTCACCTGTCAGCTGAAGGGAGAACTCAAGGGCTGTGTTTTGGAATGCTTGGGATCACACTTGGGATCAGAGGGAGAAATTTTCCTGCTGTTCAGCCTCTCCAGTCACTTCATCTTCCTGTCTCTAATTTACCTCATTGTCCCCTAAAAGCATGAAAGCAAATAAACACCATGACAGTGGCTCTGTTAATGACCAGACTATGAGGTAATTCACGTTATTTTTCTTTTTGAACTTATTTAACCTTCTTATTTTTGTCTTTTAATAGTCTCAAATGGTCTAAAAATCCGTTTCTCTTTCCCCAGGAGCAGCGTGTTGGACCCATGATTTGTGGTCACTCCGTTACCCCTGCCTGGAGATGAAACCTTCTAAGAGGGGGATGTTCCTTATCCATTCTGGGGGAAGCTCAGGGCTGGGTTTCCCAGGGAAAAGATTCCTCACTCTCCCATGAGTGATGGATGAAATGCCAAAGGCACAAGTGCTTTCCATGGTTTATTCCTTAACAAAGCTTTTCCTGGGTGCTTGGGAGCAAAGCTGAATTCAGCTCCAGAGAATCCATTCCCCTTCTCTCTTAAAAATTTCTATTATTTTCTGGCTTATTCTTCAAAAATTTCTGCCCAAAAATGGTTTCTAGAAAGAAAATTTGGAGTTCTGAGCCTGGTCTAGTGGAAGGGCTCCCTGCCCACAGCAGGGATTTTGGATTGAGTGCTTTAAGGTCCCTTCCAACCCCAAAAAATCTGTGATTCAATGGGAACAAAGTGCAAATGCACCACTCATGAGCTATGTAGTTCTGATCACCTGGGATGTGAAATTATGGGATCAAATCAGGTCAAAATGGGATATTACTTATTGTAGATTTCCTTTGGAGCCAGCTGGGCCTGGAGAAGGTGGCTTTGTGTGGTTCTGGGATCCGTGGCTGTGGGATAAATCCTGCTGCTGGAGCCGAGAGCTGATGGGCCGTGCTGGGAAAATGCATGGAGCAGCAGTGACAGAATTCGTGGAGTAGCAGCAACAAAATTCGTGGAGCAGCACCAGCCACACACTCTGAGCAGCTCAAATTTGCCCAAGTAATTAAAGTGTCACTTCAGGCTCTTGGAGAAGCGTGACTTTCCTGCAGCTGCTGGCTTTGGGACGCCGCTGACGGTAATTCCCCCTCGTCAACGCTCCAGCCCCGAGTTCTGGGCGCTCGGTGACCTTGATTAAACAAATCGAGCGGTTCAAGTACATAATTTAAAAGTTCTGTTCAAACACCAGATTTCGATGCTATCGCCGCTTCCCTGGAAAATGAAGGATTTAATGCTCCCATCCTGGCTAAATGGACTCGGCGGCGCTCGGGCTAAAAGGACGGCACGGTGGATTAGGGAGCTGTTGTGGGAAGTGTCATCAGGAACCTGTAATTTTCCTGTCTCTCCCTCTTCCTTCAATGTTCCATTTCCATGGCGAATTTCAGGAGACAAATGCATTAGTTCAGCTGGGCAGGGAGGGTTTTGCTCCTGGCGTCTGCAGGATTTGGGGCTCAGCACGAGAATTTAAGGTGGAAATGTGCAAATGGGAAAATCATTGCTCAACATGATGGGTGCCTTTTAATATTGGGAATTTACAGCTGGTTCAGCTGAAACAATGTTTTTCATGATGATGATTGCATATTAACCTAAAGGCTTGTGGGTTTTGAGGTTTTACTGAGGGATTTTTTGGGGTTTAACTGACTCCAATCATTCATCTTGGACAGCTCTGGCAGATCCTGCTCTGTCCATAAAAAATATCCAACAATCCATTAACCACTCAACCTGAATGCAGCCTGTGAAAATATTATTGAGTCCTTGCTTTATTACTAAATTTAATGGGATGAACACTCACCTTACAAAATATGATTGACTTCCTTTTTCCCCTGCTGAACCAGACCATAAGCTCAGGGCTGCCTTGGGTTGGGCACTCACCTGGCATGTTCTCTATGAGATTTATCAATTTCCAGCCACTTAAACTCAGATTAAATCCAGGCTGACTCATGGTGCAGTAATTAATGTTCCACACAGTGTCTCTTTATAGCCTTAATTATATAATTATGGCTGGGCTCTGATTTGGGATTTCTATTTTTAGTTGTTGGTGGGGAGCCCATGCCTCATCCCCTCTGTGTCCTGTGCAGAACTTTGGCCTCTGGAATTATGGTTTTTTTTGGCTTTGTGGTCCTTTATTCCTGAGAGAAGGTTTAAAAAAGGTTGGGAGTATTATGAATTAGTAAAGGCTGTGATTTCATAGAATCAGAGAATCCCAGGACAGTTTGGGCTGGTTGGGACTTTAAATCCCATCCCATTCCACCCTCATGCCATGGGCAGGGACACCTTCCACTGTCCCAGGGTGCTCCAAAACCCATCCAACCCTGGACACTTCCAGGGATGGGGAAACCTGATTTATAGGAGCCTTTCTAACAGCAGCACTTGTGGCCTGGCTGCTGATAGATGGTGAGAAAAGCTTTGGAATAAAAAGCTCTTTCTTTTTGGAGGGAAGCTTTTAGTGAGAGCTGGGGGGATTTCTGACAGATCCCTTTGAAAATAAACCTGAGAGGATTTGGGATGAAAAGCGGACGAAACTTTCACTTAACCCAAAAAGCTGAGAAAAACATTCATGCTGCAAATGAAAACCTGAGAAATCAGAGTGATTCCCACCCCTCCCAATTTGCTGCTTTTCTGTCCTCTCTGAATTCTGTCTGCTCTGAAATTTATGAGCAAAGGGAACGTTTTCCCCGGAGAGCCGGTGCTGCTGGGGGTGGGTGCTGTTCCTACAAGCAGAGCACATTCCCCACTGCACTCTGTCGGATTCCCATTAATGAACTGGAAATATTTCTGCCAGGAGGATGAAGAAGCTGACACTGATAAATGGCGCTGGCGATGAAAACCACTTGCGACTGCCGAGCAGCCGCCGCCGTTCCACGCGTCCTCTGCGGATCCTGCTGCTCCGAGGAGGAGCTGGAAACTTTGGGAAGCTGCTAATGCAGCCTGGAGACCATTTCCTTCTGGTTACATTTAGTTTTATATGGATTTTCCAAGGACAAGATCAACCAGTGAGCGCCCAGGTCTCCAGCAAGCCCAAGCTGGCTTCTGCCAGTGCCCACATCCCTTGGGAAATGGGGTTTTAGGGAATTCTCTGGAGAATTTCAGGACTATAACATCAGAGAATCACAGAATGCTTTGGGTTGGAAGGGACTTTAGGGATCCTCTCATTCCATCCCCTGCCACAGGCAAAACCATCTTCCACTGCCCCAAGTTATTCCAAACTCCATCCACCCTGGCCTTGGACACTTCCATGGATGAGAATTTTATCCACAATCCTGAGGCCTTGCTTGGGATGGCTGCAGGAGGATGGCTGCAGGAGGATTCTTTTCTTGAATTCCTCTTGAAATTTGGGCAGCAGAGTGACTTTGCAGCCAGGTTAGTGAAAAATCCATAAGTTAGAATAATGCAGGGGGTAATGAATGACTCTTTAATAGCTGGGAAATAAAGCTGCAGCCAGCTCAATAAAGCTCTGGATCCTCACCTTCTCCTCCACGGCCTTTTAAAATAAACCATAAATTCCTGGAGTTTTACTATAGAGAGACTTAACTATTCAAGTAGGCAAAGTGAAATTTATATTGGAGTGGAAGAAAATGAATGCCTGAGCCTTCTTTATAGTCAGAGCAAGGCTGATTGTGGCAGGCTGCCCTTTTGAAGAAGGGGAAAAATATTAATTTACAATTTAACTGGGGATAAAACACCCCATGGACAGCTGCTGGTGGTCACTGCTGGAATTCCTGCTCCACAAAGAGTGTCAGGGGGGTTTGAGGAAGAGCTGAGCCCCTTCCCCATCTTTTATTCCAGGGTTGTAAAATAACTTCATCCCCACGTGTCCCATCCTTTTCCAGTCGCTGGATTTCCAATCCCCATTTCCATTTTTTTTGTGGGCTCTGTTAGAGAGGGTTTGGTTTTGAAGTGAGACGATCACGCAGGGCAAAGAATTCTTCTCCTGTGCCATGAATCCAGGCAAATTCTGACTGCTCCCAAAACACCAGGAAGGCTCCATGAGCTGCATTTATAGGGAATTTGGGAGGATTTCTGTGAGGTTGTTGGGGTGAGCAGGGATCAGTCCCATCACTCTGCCCCAAAGAGTGATGAGGCAAGGTTTAGGGTCAGGATATTTAATCCTTTCCCATCCCCTTTTGGTGAAACTCTTTGGCTTTTTGGATGTTGTCCTTCTTTCTGAAATAGGATTTTGAATCCCTGGGTTCAGGGTGAGCTCACAGAGGGAGGGAAGTGCAAAGGGAATTTAGATTTGGGCCTGGTTATGATTACAGGGCTTTCCCCCCACCTTTTTTTCTGGGATTTACCAGAGAGAAAAATGCCTGATAATGATGAGAGCTGAACTTGCTCAGTTTTGGGAGGGTTTGTTCCATTGGGCACCCTGTGCATGAGCCAGTTTTAATCTCTGGATTTGATTCAGGCTCGCTGCAACTAGGGAATAGACAGGACATTTATTTTCTGGAAGGTAAAGTGGTTAATAAATACATTAATCTCCTTAGAACGCTCCCATTTTGTGTTTATATGAATTTTTTTAAGCTGATACACTGAAGGACTCACAATTAACTGGACTCCAGCATTTCTAAGGCAGTTGCTTGATGGCCATTTTTTATTAAATGTGATTTTATTAATGTTTTCCGTGGAAATTTGGATGGATCCCTCTATTTTTCTTAGCCTGAACTGTAAATTTTCCTGGTTTGGAAAAGAAATGCACTGCACTCAACGGCTTCATCAGTGAGGTTGTTCCCTTGATGGCATTTTAATGTCACTTGGTGTCTAACGATGTCACTCCTTCATTTAGACAGGAGGGACACGGCACATTCCAGGAGGTGGGAGCTGAGCTTGGATAAATTGAACCTGGCACTGGTTAAAAAATGGGAATGATTAATCACAGGAATCACTGTAGAAAGAAAAATGGTAAATGGATCCTTAAGGGGGCTTTAAAATCACGAGGGGATGTGTGCTGGCTCGTGAATGATTTGGGAATATTTGTGTTCCCAGGGAAGAAATTCCCACCCCTGGGGCAGTGTCTGTTGTGTGCAGGGTCCCTGGTGGGTTTCTTGCTGTGTCCATGTCCTGGGAGCCCAGAAAGTTCCCCAAATCTGATATTGTTGAACTCTTCTGTTGCAAACAGAGTGATTCCAAAATTTAAGTGGAAAAATCCCAAATGGTGCTTCCCAGTTCTCCCTTTTTCTCTTCCTACACCCAAACATTCCGGGAAGCTCCCAAGTCCGAACCGTGCCAAAGTGGGTCACACAGAAACTTCAGGAATCTGGAAATGGTTCCAATCTGTGCCTGTATTTGCTTGCCCTGATTTTTCCTCATCCACAACCCCTTTAATTGCCTGGATTTTGTGTCCCTGAGCCGCACAACTGCTGTTGGTTTTTAATTACCTCCAATAAACCCAAATTCCTTGCTTGTTGCTAACGAGGGATTTGCTCAGTGGCACTGGCAGCTCCTGGCTGTTCACTTTTGCTTCTGATGAACATTTTTGGGTTGTCCCTCTCCAAGTGCTGTCCCCAGGTGCGTGGAGAGCAGCCTGGATCGATGTGCACGGAGCAGAGCTCTCAGCTGAGCTCTCGCAGGGCGTTAAGAGCTGGATAAACAGCTTTACACCAAGGTAAATATTAATCCTTTCCCGTGGTCTGCGGAAGGAAAAATCCACGGCAAACAGGAATATTAATAAACCTCAGTGGTTTGGAGCACTGTGGTCACAGGCAGAGCTCCTTCCCATCCCCTTGGTGCTGGGTGCTCCCCTGGGTGCTCCCCTGGGATTTGGGGTGGGGTTGGCTGTGGGTTGGGATCACCTGGATGTGTTTCCCAGGCTCCAGTGGGAATTGGAAAGTTCCTTCACTGGCTGGATGCAAAGTAATGGAGCCAGGCTGGGAGAGCTGGGAATGTTCCCCTGGAGAGGAGAAGGCTCCAGGGAGAGCTCAGAGCCCCTGGCAGGGCCTGAAGGGGCTCCAGGAGAGCTGGAGAGGGACTGGGGACAAGGCCTGGAGGGACAGGACACAGGGAATGGCTCCCACTGCCAGAGGGCAGGGATGGATGGGAGATTGGGAACTGGGAATTCCTGGCTGGGCTGGAATTGCCAGAGCAGCTGTGGCTGCCCCTGGATCCCTGGCAGTGCCCAAGGCCAGGTTGGACACTGGGGCTGGAGCAGCCTGGGACAGTGGGAGGTGTCCCTGCCATGGCAGGGGTGGCACTGGGTGGGATTTAAATTCCCTTCCAACCCAAACCATTCTGGAATTCTGTGATGATGAACTTTCCCCTAGAAGAGGCTGGGATAAGGCGATCTGGGTTGATCTAAGGACCGCTTCCAACATGAACTTTTCCTAACTCATTTCCCCGTCCCCAAAACCCCAAGCAGAAATGAAAACCTCGTTAGAAAGCCCAATTAGAAACCAACCTCCTCTTTAACCTCATCCAGCAGCCTCAGGTGCTGCAGGTGACACTGGGATCCTGGGACAACTTCGGTTGGACTTTGGACAACGCTGCCAGAACCTTGGACAGCGCTACCAGGACCTTGGACAGCAGTGTCAGGACCTCGTACAGCGCTGCCAGGACCTTGGACAGCGCTGCCGGGATGGAAACGGGCGTGGAGATTCCTCTTGGAAGGGCAGCAACGTGGATTGGTCATTGATTTGCTGCTCCTTGAGCAGGGATGTGTCCCTGACAAAGCTGCTGTGGCTGGTGCCAGTCTCTAGGGGACAGTTGAGGGCTTGTGCCACCACAGAGGGGACACAGGGACGCCTGAGGTTTGCTGGATGAACTGAACTTCCAGGGAAAACCTGGATAAATGGCTCTGTAATCCTTCACTTTCAGCGAGAGCTGGGTCAAATTGCAGCTTCATTTAAACCCCAGATCAAGCAAAGCCTGGGCCTGGTTGTGAATTATGGGATGTTTGGCTCTGTGGCTGGGAAATCCTTTCCATCATTGGTGTAAAAACATCCCTGAGCTCTTTGGGAAGCACCCTGCCACTCCTCCCATGTTTAATTTTGCTTCCTGCCCCGTTGGGAATTAATTTCTGGGTCAGCCCTTCCCAACCTTTCAGCGCATTAATCGCCGTGTTGTAGCTTTGATTAAACTGCAAAGTGTTCCTTTCCTAATTTAGCTTCACTAATTAATGAGGGGATGACTGATTGGGCCCAGGCTGGCTGTGATTTGCTGCTGTCACTTTTGGGGGAGTGGGTAAGGCCAGAGTCGCTTCCTGTTCCAAAAGGAGGCAGAAAAGGACAGGAAATCTGAGAAAATCTGGAGTATTTGAGCTTGGAAACTTGGTGTAGTGCCTTCATTTTAGAGTGATATTAAAATTAAAATTAAATTAAGTTGTCCTTTACATGAGCAGTTGGGGTAAATTGTCTTTTCCTTAGGTGTGCATGGAGAGCATGACCCTGCACCTCTCTGCTCTGTTGTGCAAAGTGATTAATTTCAGAAATTTTTTCCTCCATGGATATCTTTACCCTAAATTTAAAGCAATCCCAGCCTACAATCCAGGCTTGAAATAGAGGAGGAAGAGCTTTAACAAAGAGGCCAAAATAATATTCCTTGGAATGTGACACTGATATGCATTGAAATAAAAATCAATAATGGCTGAACACTGTTGATTTTACAGGATTTTTCATGTTGATTTTACAGGATTTTTAATGTTGATTTCATAAGGATTTTAACATCCATTTTATAGGGATTTTGATGTGGGTTTTCCAGGGATTTGATGATGATTTTATAGCGATTTTGATCTTGATTTTACTGGGATTTTGATGTTGAATTTACCAGGACTTTGATGTTGATTTTCCTGGGATTTTGATGTTAATTTTCCAGGGTTTTGATGTTGATTTTCCTGGGATTTGACATTGATTTTACAGGGATTTTGATGCTGATTTTCTGGGGATTTGACGTTGATTTTACAGGGATTTTGATGTTGATTTTCCGGGATTTTGATGTTAATTTTACTGGAGTTTTTATGATGATTTTCCAGGGATTTGACATTGATTTCACTGGGATTTTGATGTTGGTTTTACATGGATTTTGATGTTGATTTTCCAGGGATTTTGATGCTCATTTTCCAGGGATTTGACATTGATTTTACTGGGATTTTGATGTTGATTTTGTAGGGATTTTGTACTGGGAGCCCTGGAGGAGGGAGCCCTGGGCTTGGCACAAAGTTCCTGTTGGGATCAGCGGATTTCATCACCCACCAGCCAGGCAGGATGCTCCAAAAGGTACCCCAGGAATGCATGCCTGGAAATATTTAAATAAAGCCCTGCAGCCCGGGTGGCTGAGAGAATTTAAAACATATTTAAATAATTCCCTGAGCCTCGTGGGCGCTGGGCAGAACCGAGGTGTGCAGAACATGAAAAATCCCCGTGCTTTTTAGGATTGAAACGGTTTCAGTTGCTTGAATGAAAAACCTTTATTTTTTTTTTTTGTGGTGTGTTAACAACAGTGACTGAAGGTGAGCCAGAGCTGCTTCCTGGTGGCTGGAACTCGATAACTGGGGGGTATCAATCAGCCTTCCCGAATTAGCATTTCCCTGATAGGGATGCACAAAGCCTTTTAATGAGCACTTTCAAGTCCCCCCAGCTCCGGGTTTTTTTTTTGCCTGCTCGTTCCTTAGCAACCGGCAGGATTGGCAGGGAGCAGGAGTTTGATGTGTTCGAACATAAAGGGTTTACAGGGCTGGAAATTGCATGTGAGAAATGGGGATAATTGTGGTTTATTGTTTTGGCACGAGGTTCAAAGATAAACAAACAACCTCTGGGCCCTCAGAAACTTCCTGGAGTGTTCTTCTTCCTGCCTCAGTTCTCCTGGAGAACTTCTCCACCAAGCCTGGAGTTGAAATTAAATAGACTTTTGTCTGGTTTCTAGAAATTAACACATCAGAGCAGAAAAAGCTGGAGCTGCTTGATCTGCATTAGAAAGGGGAATTAAGGAATGTTGGGTTGGAATGTGTGGAAAGGGAACAAACAAATGGCAGAGCTGCAGCCTGGGGGTGGTGGCACCTTCAGCCTGGAGATGAGAAGGTTCTGTGGTGACTTCAGAGCCCCTTGCAGGGCCTGAAGGGGCTCCAGGAGAGCTGGAGAGGGACTGGGGACAAGGCATGGAGGGACAGGACCCAGGGAATGGCTCCCACTGCCAGAGGGCAGGGATGGATGGGAGATTGGGAACTGGGAATTCCTGGCTGGACTGGAATTGCCAGAGCAGCTGTGGCTGCCCCTGGATCCCTGGCAGTGCCCAAGGCCAGGTTGGACACTGAGGCTCGGAGCAGCCTGGGACAGTGGGAGGTGTCCCTGCCCATGGCAAGGCTGGGATGGGATGGGATTTATGATTTATGATTCTTTCCATCCCAAACCCTTCCAGGATTCATGTAAAGGAATGCCCTGGGAATGGGACCCTGCTGGGTGCTGGGGTTGTTTGGGTGGGAAGGGCCCTTTAAAGCTCATCCAGCCCCACCCTCTGCCAGGGGCAGGGACACCTCCCACTATCCCAGGTCGCTCAAAATATTTTCCACACTCACCCTGTGCATCAATCCTTCTTTTTTTTTTGCTTTCCAGGTACAGGATCGCAAGTATTCCACCCCAAAATCTGCTGCCAGAAGCTGGGAGAGGATCAGTGTTGAGCAGACACCCTTCCCTGGGGAGCATCCACCCTCTTTCCAGGGGATCCCACCCTTGAGCTCCTGGAAAACATCAAAGCCTGGTGCAAAGGGGATGATGCCAATTAAGCTTTTCTTTAATGAGCTTTGGGCTTTGCTGCCTTCCTGCTCAGGGCAGATCCCGTCACATCCCCTTGGTCTGTGCTGAAGCTGGGATTGGTGCAGGCTGTGCCAGGGCTGCTGGAACACCCCCACAGATGTCCTGGGATGGGGACACCACCCAGAGCTGCTGCACTGAATCCCAAACCTGGAGCCTCCCACCCTGGATTTAAACCCAGCAAATTCTCAGGGATTTTCATCTTCGACCTGATAAATACCAGAAATTTGGATGTTTTCACTCTGGACACCCTCCTGGGCACTCCTCCTCTCCCAGGTCACCTCCATGGGACAGGTGGCTCCCAGCCTCATCCAACCTGCCTTAGACACTTCCAGGGATCCAGGGGCAGCCACAGCTTCTCTGGGAAAGCTGTTCCAACACCCCACCACCCTCACAGACAGGAATTCCTTCCCAATATCCCATCTCACCCTGCCCTCCGGCAGTTTGAAGCCATTCCCTGTGTCCTGGCACTCCAGGCTCTTGGAAATAGTTTCTCTCCTTTTTTCTTTCCGCTCCTTCAGCTCCTGGAAGGTCACAATGAGGTCACCCCAAAGCTTCCCTTGTCCAGGCTGAAGGATCCCAATTTTCTCAGCCTTTCCTCACAGCAGAGCTGCTCCAACCCTTGAATCCTTGACCCCCTCTGGAAGAATAAATTCAACAGAAGGAGCATGAAATTCCTCACTGGGAGCC